>KZ506504.1:148304-163474 GCA_002844005.1 Limosa lapponica baueri
GACTAAGTTGGAATCTTAGTTAAAGCATTTTGTTGTGTGATTTTTCAAGCATTTTCCAGCACAAAAGCAGTCACCATCTGCTTGCAAGCCCCTGCTGAGCCACAGAGGATTGTGCTTTGAGATGCCCTTCAGTAACGAGCCACCATGATAAGCAAGGGTTAACTGTTTAAATGATCAATTTAAGCAAGACACAATTCAAGCTAACCTAATGATCATGCCCAGGTCAAAACTGCCATACGTAGTAGGGCTGAAGAAGCAAAAGGAAGTGTGATGTATGAGGATATTTATGACTCTTCTAGTTGATTGACATTAATTAACTTGCCAACTGGACAAACTCACAATGAACCAACATCCTACAGAATTGCGACATTCCATCCAAAGCGGGAATATGCTTTGCTACTGAGCTATCAAACACATATTTATAAGACACCACAATATTGGAATGTGGTTTTGCAGTTTGAAGCAGTGCAGGTAAGAGCGATACGCCTTGGCACGCAGTGTTGGTTTTTTACTCTTTTGGTTATTTTTATGTAGGTCATTTTTTTCCTTTCTATTTGCCTATCAAAAAGTAGTAAGATGCAGTAAAAAACACATATTAGAAAAAAAAGTAGCAGCCATCTTGGTATATGTGTTAGCCATAGCAACATTATTTGGTGCTACTGAAATGTATAGAGGATAAATACTGTTCATACTCAAATGTGATAGTTTAGGGTACCACAGTAGAGAATTAAAAGATAATGTTTTGACCACAAGAGGCATTTTCCTATTCAATCAACAAAAACGTTTTTAAAAACTTCAACAGGCTAATTTGAAAATTAAATATAGACATTGTTCATTCTGTACTTTACTCATTTTCTATTACCTGCCAAAGTCTACAAGCATACTTGCTTTAATGGAACGTCTGTCTTAATAGCCTGTATTTTGATTCCTGAAAGAGAATAGTCAATTGTATGTTATTAAGATTCAGATTATTTTGGAATGAGCAAGATAATTACAGGCAAATCCTGCCTTCAGTTTCCTATCATTACTTAAAAGTACTGGTTCTGATTTCCATTGATAGAAAGCAGTTCAAACAAAAAAATCTGGAGTAAAATACTTTTTAAGTAGGAAAGAATGTTGGGCTTTTTTTTTACAGGAGCAGACGTATTTTGCATAAAACATTTCTGCTGGAAAGAAATTTTCTTATCCTGAGAGATGAATGGAGTTTGAATCTCCTACTGAAACTGATGCAAGCTGGTGTGGTTAGGCCACTAGCAAAACTAGAAGGGGAACACAAGATGTAGAAGCTTTTGGGTACTCTCCATTCCATAATCTACCTCGGACATTGCCTGTTTTCAACACTTTGTAAGAGTTATTAAAAATTCAGAAGGATTAGATCCTTGTTTTGGCTGCCAAAGTTATTGGTAAAATTTGATAGAAGAAATTTGAAACACAGTAAAAACTGTTTCAGGCTATTAATAAAAAAAGGTAAGAGACTGATAAAGTTCTTCCTCTGCCATGTTCTTCATGTCTCAAAAGCTGCTAAGTGCTCTTCTCTCTTTCTACAGTAGCTTTCAGCTCTCCAGAGTATAAATGAAGCATTCTCTTGTTGAGAACAGTGTACTATTTTCTCAATTAGTAACATCTGTAAACACCCACATTTAATGACAACTGCAATTCATTTTCAGCTTCAAAACAGAATTTGTGATTTTCACTGTGAGAACAATGACAAGAATGTGAAGAGGATGAAAAATACAATCTATTTTGCCCATACATTTTTATTAAATGAAGCACATATTACGATGCGCTATTTTCAAGGCTTTTTCATCTGTGATGTTAAAGTGTGTAGGTACAAAATCCATCAAGATAATACCTTAATGTCTAACAGTTAGCACATCAAACTCTGCTCTGAATAAACAGAGAAGCTCTTTTACTAACTTGATTCCGTTCTCTCCAACATTTCTTTATACTGTCATAGCTTATTTACTTCACTCCGGTTTTGCAGCACTAATGTAATTTTTTTTTAATGCACTAGAACACTCAAAAGCATTGCCATATTTGTAAGTTATCACTGCATACCAGTTTGGGATCATTTATTATTATGTGTTTATTAAGATCTGATAGAGTACTAGGCACAAATACAGACAACTCTCTGCTGTAAAAGTTTATACACTACAAGAAGAAAAAATGTACTGAGACCACTAGAGTAGCAGGTAAATTTAGAACATTTCTAAATTAATCTATTCTGGTTTAACAGCTTTTTTCCTCCTCCTTTCCAGTATCTGCAGCAGTAGTGGCAACTCATTCTGAGCTCCGTTAACTCTGCCTGAATTGTGACAGGAAGAGGAAATCTCAGCACATTGGGTTGTCCTTGTTGCATATCTGCAGAGAGGACTCAGATACATGAGAAGCTTCATGAGGTGTTAGTTGGCAGTCTTCCTTAGCTCATCCCCTTCTGAGGAAGAGCCAAAGAGCTCATTGAGAAGGCCTTGCAGGAACTAATCTCTGAGGCAGTAAAAGCGCTTGGTGAGAAATGCATCAGTTGTCTCAGCTGAGACAACTGCACTGAGAGCAGCTCTATTACCTATTACCTATTTCCTATCGCCTTGGAAGAACCCAAATGCCTCAACAGCAAAGCTCCATGGAAAGCCTGGAAAACTGTGCTGCAGAGAGCTTACCTATCCACATGTCTATCCATGTGTCTGTCTATCCATAGTTCATGGCTGAAGTATTTATGTACTGGTCTAGCAGGTTTATTATAGGAGGTAGAGGTTGCAACGGTAGTCACTCGGGTGACAACAAGTAGGCGTTTTAAGTCCTTCAGATGACATAAAATACATAAGACATCTGCACAGAAATGACAGTGAAGATGAAGAGATATCTAGAAGAGGCTGGCACCTTCTGGAGAGACAGCTGGACACCATGCAGGCTGCCTGCAGCGTCAAAAATGTCTTAGTTTAGGCAACAGATTCCTACCCAGTATGACTCACATCTTTCCATAAAGTTCTGTGTTATTGGGGAGAAATGCCACAATTCTCTGGTTCTCCCAACATGTATAGAACACACTGTTCTCATCCATTTTTCAAGCTAAAAGCAGTCAATATGGTCTCAGTGAAATGTAGCTTGTTTCACTCCATAATATATTGCAGTAAAACACAACATGCCATGTTTTAATGGTATATTAAAATGCACTTCACGTGCTTCAAGAAGCTCAAGGCTGCGTAACTTCAACTACCCAAGAACTGTACTGTCAATTAATACATGCCTTATTGTGTGCTATTCCTATAATAATGGTTCTCTAATATTTATCAATAAACATCCATTTTAATGAAATATATTTCAATGAATTCATATTTCTATTGAGGGAAAAATAGATCGTAATAAAAGGAGAGGGTTTATAGTGCACTCTATAATGATTTTTTAAAGCTGTCATTTTAATCTAGTACACTGGAAATGTAAGTGATAATCACATATCACACCTGTTGGGCTAAGACTTCTGTTAAATAAAAATCAAACTCAAGTGTTGTGTTTAGATGATTGCGAATTTGCACTTGGTGATTAATACACCACTAAAAAGGTAGGATCTTTTAAACACTCCTTTTCCCTTATGCAGAGGAAAAACGTCATGCCATGGAAGATAGATGTACAAAACCATATGTTCCCTTCCGTTTCTGTGAGTGGAAGAGAGCAGACAGCTGCACTTCCCAGCAACAGGATGGATCCCCAGTAGGGATTGCCAACTCTACGATGGCTTTTGATTCAACACAGAAACACTTCTTTAGCCCTGCAAGGACTAATCCCCTATGGTGTTTTGACATCCCTTTCTTTCTAAGGTAGGTCTTACTTCTGACACTGTTGCTCTGAAGGACACAGCTTCCCTGCAAAGGGCTGTGTTTGCTGTAAGAGGCAGAGGTTAAGTCCTCACCTTTGGGCAAAGAATGGGAGCCTTGGGTATGAAACTTCTAAGTGCTTATTTCAAGTTTTTTAATAGCTGATAGCTACATTCAGTGTTTGGCATTTTAAGCCTGATTTTGACATCGACTGCTTTGCATTTGGAGGATCCCAACTTATTTCCAGCTTGAGGAACGAGCTTACTAGCTGTCACACAAACTCAACCACTGACCTTACCAATAGTGGTGTGGGGTACACCTGGAAACATGAACTCTTGTGAGCAATGGTACTGGTGATTGAAGGGTGGATGCGTCTCCCCCAGAAGCAGCAATGAACTGAAAGTCTAGTCCTGGAGCCTGCACCAGGTGCTTAGTGAACTGTATTCTGTCCTATATTGGGACGAGAGCAGTCATGCCCAGCTCAAAACAGATGCAAAATCAGTGTAGATAGCCAGAAACAGTGCAACTGTAGCCTCTGCAATAGGCTACAGTGGTTACAGTGTGCTTTTGAGATCGCATGATATGGAAGCAGCATATGGCTATGTATGCCTTTGCATCTACAGAGTGGTTGCACCTGGCCTTGCTATAAGTCACTTTTGCCCCGCCTTTGAGCCATGTCTTGCATTCTTCAGACACAGATAGGAATCTAGATAAGATATAAATTCAGAAACCTGATCCTTGGTTGTGATTAGAAGACATAATATGGCTTTGTGACCTGGCCAAATTTTGTGCACCACTTTCATAAATCCAACCTGCAGCTGAATACTTTACTTCTTGTCTTAATTATTTTTTTTTTTCTGAAATAGTTATGCACTGTTAAATATCGATGGCATGTGCTCTTTCCTTCTCCCTTCCCCACTGCGGATTCCAGTATATGACTGGTAGACTAAAGAGTATCTCCGCATAGCACGCATGTGAGTTTATAAAGTAATTTGGTCTTGGTCGGGCTGAAGTCCAACACATTACTAGTTTGTAGGTAGTTACCACTATTATCTAGATTTGCTTTGAGTAGTCTTATGCCTGGGAAACTACTGCTGCCAACTTTCAATCTTGATTGAAGATGTATTTAATTGGGTTTTTCAATTTAATGAGAAACTAGAAGCCAGGTAGGAAGGAAGTGCTATTAAAAGTCACTGGCGGTCTGTTAAAAAAAGAAAAAGGATCTTTACTCTTGTCTGACAGAACTAGCTCAGCTACGGATTTCAGATATTGCTGCTTCCAAATATTGCTTTAAAAAACCTCCTAACTTCACACTATTTGATTTTTAGTAAAATCTTTAAGAAATTGAAGGGAAGCCCTGTGGTTGGTACACAGCTTTTGGAAGGCACAAAATTGCACCAGAACACCTAGGAGAGGGTCTCCTAAAATCTGAAGTCAAAACAAAAAAGATGACCCTATATGTAATGTTGCTGAAAACTAAGAAATATAATTTACTATTTTTAGTTACTTTATTCACAGGAGTGCCTGGGAACCAACAAGAAGTGGAGTTTTAACAGATTAGGCACTGTTCAGACATAGAATGAAGATAATCCTTGCCTTATGGAGTTTAAATGTAAATAAATAAGTATGAAAAACAATAAGGGAAAGGTTATACAGTTGATAAATACCATAAAAAGGATAGTTCCTTTATATATTACAGCTTCTTTAAAATATATAATTACTTTGTGTAAGAGATCATAGAGGATATTTTAATAATCCAGTGCAATGTAAAACACTGAATAAATATAATTGCCATGTGGTTTCTAAATTATTCTCTATAAACGACAGAAAACTGACTTCAAAAGTCAAACAGTCCCTGTCCCTGTCTCAGGGCAGGATGAACCATGCTTGTGATACTGTGAAGGTTCTCAAAGACTGATGATGATGGAAATTCTGCCACATTTCCTAGGCAATGTGCAAAAATAGTACCTTGCATGACAGAGTTTAACCAATAACCAGAAATTCAGCCCTGCCAACAGCCTTTGTCCTGTGAGAAACATAAAGTAACTAGCCTGTACCTCCCCTTTGGCAAGTGCTGCCCCATGTTTAGTCAGCTTTGTTCTCAGTTGCCTCCTCTGTCAGAAATTTGTCTGAGGCAAAGGAAATGAGAGCTTTGTTTGTAGCTCCCACAGACAGATTTGTATTGTACAGCTCCATACATCTGTATCGTAACCATCCTCTTGCCCCAGAAAAAATTGAACAGAGGTTCAGGAGGCCAAATTTTCCCTGGCTTTCCAAAATGCACTCCACAGCAAAAGTGGTATTTTGACTGGACATAAAACTCAGAATAAAAGGACACCATTAGTCCTACAAGCCAACTTTCCTCAAATGATAAGCAATTTTGTGAAAGAGATTAACTGCAAGAACAAAAAGTACAGGGTTTGGGTCTATTTAGACCATGTAGTATAAGTAATTAGACTTTAAATGGAGACATTGGGTTATATGTGCCTACTAGTAAATTTATTTTTAAAGCCTGGTTCGCTGTAGTGGCCATAATTGGATTTCTTTCAAATACTTTTAGGACAAACAGGCTCAAATCTTAAAATTACATATTACAGTCTTAAAAGCATTTGAAAATTAAAGAGGAAAAGGACCCAGAAGTTACATAAGATCAATATTGGTGGAATAATTCCTTAACTACTCTTCCCATGATATCATATTTGTCTAAAGTATGAAATTGATCCCTAAATGTGGTTGTAAGTAAAATGTGTCCTTTCTAAAAAGCAAAATAGATAATCAGCATTTGTTTTTCCCTTTGTTCCCCTTTCCAATCCACGTACCTTTTAAAACCACCTCATATTTTGTCTTCACTATTTCTTCTTTATTTCCTCATTCAGACAGAAAAGTGTCCTCTGATGCTGCTGTCATCTTTGCCTGCCTGACTTGTGGGTTTCTTTAAATGAATTTGCCATGGCAGATCGCAGAGAACAGGCAGCAATGCTTGCTACTAACAATGGTTATCTTCTACTAGATTTTCACTGGCGATGCAATTTTTTGCTGGCATCCCATTGAGATGGAGACATGAATGGCAATAGATTTTGTCTTGAAAAGATTTGCAGCCAAAGAGTTAGGAGAAGGAGCTGTCTTTTGTAGCCAGAGTCACATCAGTAGCTTAGGCAAGAGGGCCTTGCAGTCCAAAGCTGCTAATACTGCTCATTTCACTGTTGTAAGGGATGGTTCTTCCTGACCTTAGCTGACTCTTAATTTTGCCTTGAAGCATGAGGATAGAGAGTCTCTCTGGCAACACTTTTTGTAAGGTGGAGGACACTGTTAGGAAATGAGCTGAGTCTACTCATGCAGGCCGCTGAGCCACGGCTTTTCCGATATGCTTAGGTTCACAAATTATTTGATTCCCTTGAGTTTATTTGAAGTTTTTAATTAAAATTCTCTGCATTGGTACTCTGATTTTATTGAATGTGACAAAGATTTCTTGGGATTTGATTTTTGTTTAAACTAGAGTCCCTTTACGGCCATCACATAATGTAAAAAAATTTTGAAGTGAGATGACATTGTTTTAACAATGCAAAAGAAACCTTAGGGAAAATGAGAATGTCTGTATTTTATTTTTCTGGAATTTCATCTTTTTGTGTCTGGACTGAAGACAAGATGGTGAAATAGGGGAATTTCTGCATTTTCTTTCAAGAAATTATTTTCAGATACGAATACCTTGTCAAAAGATCTGGCAAGTATTATTTTCAGAAGTTTGCCATGGCTTCTCTTTCGCTCTGGAGACCTCCACTGGGAAGAAGGCTTTGGAATAGGAAAAAACTAAGAAAATTTCTCCTGGCCAAAAAAGACTTCAAAACTGCAAGCCTTCCTCCTAAAGCTGTGCAGCCAAGAGTGCGTGGTTGCTGAGGCCAAAAGGAGAGCAAACAAGGGGGAGCATGGAACTATAGCCAACTTATTACAGCACAGCTGGGCAGTTGTAGCTTGGATGCTGGTCCATGCTCCCAGTATAATTTAAGATGTATCATTTCATTGGATAAACCATATATGCCAGAACTTTCTTCTCTCTCTGAAGATATAGTTCCTTTTCCCCATGTTTTGTATACAAATTGTAAACTCATTGAGTCATTGAATCATTGAGTAATTCAGATAGGAAGGGACCCCAGGAGGTCTCTAGTCCAACCTCATGGTCCAAGAAAGGACAGCTATGAGAGTGTACCACGTTGCTCAGGGCTTTACCCAGCTGAGTCTTGAAAACCTCCCAAGACAGAGACTGTACAACTTTTGGCAACTGCTTCCACTGAAAAAGGTTTTCTTCATCCGTAGCCTGAAGTTCTCGTGATTCCGTCTACGTCTTTTGTTTCTCATCCTTCAGACATGTGCCACTGAGGAGCCTGGCTCCATCTTCCCAATAATCTCCTTGTAGGCACTGCCAGGCTGCTATTATGTCCCCCTAAAAGCCATCTCTGCTCCAGACTGAACAAGCCCAGTTCCCTCAGCCTCTCCTCACCGGCCAAGTGCTCCAGTCCCCAGTCATCCTGGTGGCCCTTTGCTGAACTTGCTTCAGTTTATTCAATGTCTTTCTTGTACTGGGGGTCCCAAAACTGGAGGCAGTATTTCAATGTGGTCTAACAAGCACCAGGTAACGGAGGGCGATAATATACTGACTTTTCTCCTAAATAATTAATAGAGCCTGGGTTGCTGTTGATCTTTGCTGCCAGAGGACACCCCTGGCTCATGTTCAGCTCACTGTCTACCAACACCCCTGGGCCTTTTCAGAACAGCTGCTGCCCAGCCAGGCAGACACACTTCCTCCCAGCCTGGATCAGTGTAAGAGGTTAGTCAATCTCTGGTTCAGGACTCGGCATTTGTCCTTGTTGAATTTCATGAGGTTTCTGTCGGCCCATTCCTCCAGCATGTCATGGTCTTTCTGCATGGCAGCCCTCCCCACCAGCATGTTAACTGCACCCCCAGCCTTGTCTCTGCAGATCTGTTGAGCAGCTATCACCCTGTCACCTCCTCCAGGTCATTGTTAAGGACGTTAAACAGGACAGGTTTCAGGACAGACCCTTCTAGTACTTCACTTGTTACTCTTGCTACCCACTTCTGGGTAGAGCATGGCCCATTAATCACTGCCCTCTGAGCCTGATCATCCAATCCATCCTGTTGTCCGCTCATGCAGACTGAAATGTGGGAACCTGGGTGAAAGGACATTGTGGGAGTCAGTGTCAAAAACCTTGCTGTAGTCTATTAAGCTTTTTAAGCCTTACTTAAGTCTTGACATCTATGGCTCTCCCCTCATCCACAAATCCAGTCATTTTACCATAGAAACACATTCAGCTTGGTAAGACATTATTTACTCTTTGTAAATCCATCCTGACTTTTTCCAGTCACCTTTTTCATATGCCTAGAAATGTGTTCTGAGAGGACTTGCTTCAGGATTTTCCCAGGAACCTAAGTGAGGCTGTCCCTCCTGTAGTTTACCAAATCATCCTGTTGACCTTTTCTGAAGATGGGTGCAATATTTGCCTTTCTTCAGTTGTCAAGGACCTCCTTTGATCTCTGTGACCTTTCAAAGCTGGTAGAGAGCAGCCTTGTAAGGACATCAGCCAGTCTTCTCAGCTCTCTCAGATGCAGCCCATCTGGTCCCACGGATTTGCATGAGTTCTCACATGTCATGATTTTCATCCGCTGCTGCTACTTCTCCTCCTCCTTGCAAAGAGGCCTGGGACACCTTGTTGGTGAAGAACGAGGGAAAGAAGGCATTGAGTACTTAAAACATAGCTATGACTGTTGTCACTAAATCACCTACCCTATTCAGTAACAGACCCACACTTTCATTGTACAGGTCTATGGACCTTTTGTGCCTAACTCTGTATTCAGGAGGATACTATAGACAGTAAATCCTTTACTGAAGTTGTTACTGAGACCCGAGGTGTAAACGAAAATTTTGTTTTTAATTCAGCTTCATTTAGCTGAACATTCTACAGCTTATGACCATCCAGTCTAGCAAAAGAAAGAGGCTGAATATTCTTTATGTAAGAAAGATTAGTGCTTTTGCACCTGTGAAGAAATCTTGAAATTATCTTTATGTAAGCTCCTCTCATGTTTTTAGATTTTCTTGTCATTTAGCCCAAATTTCAAGAAGGAGGTGAGGTGGTGTTTTGGTTTTTTCCCACTATGAACAGTATGTGGGCTGAGACTTGAGAATGCACATAAGTTGTGCACAGGGGAAAAGAATAGGTCATCTGAAAAGAATTAGTACATTTAAAATAAATATCTTTGAGATAGGGGTCAAGAAAACACCTCTTCTTTGTGTTTGAGGTATAGCTTATAGAAAGAGAGTTCTTTTCATAACATAGGTTTTCAAAGGATGTTGTTCTGCTACTGTGCTTCCTCTGCCTCGTAAGAAAAAACCCACCAACTCATGAAGAGTATCACATTCACATACAGAACATAAATTTTGCAGAAAAAATAGCTAAATATTTTCAATTGCAGCTAATATCATTTCTCTGATGCACACACTGATGGAAAATAAAATTCAAGTATACACACAGAACACCTACAACAATATGTTCAGGCAATTAAAGAAAATGAACAGTACTTCCAAAACTAAATATTCCAAATACATGTCATTTCAGCTCCTAGATAAGAGCTGATCATCATTTGGGACTATGTCTTCCTGCCTAAAGCACTTTGGAGAAGCAAATTCTGTAACGTAACTTACCTAACCAGAGGGCAATGTGTACGTGCAACCTGCAACAGCTCAATCAATACCATTCCTGTGTTCAGTCAGTGACAGCTGGTTTTGAACTGGGCTACCAGTCACAGGTATAAGAGGTTTTGATGGATTTCAGACAGTAATGCACTTAAGTAATCGTATTCAGGGGATTTTTACTTTTTTTAACAAACCTAAGTATTGAAATTCCAGAACTCTGACAGGGAAGAGTAGCAGAAGTGGCGTAAGAAAGTAATGCTCTTTTCTCTATCTGGCCAAGTACAGCCTCTGTTCTCTGATAACAGTAAAAGCTTGTTGCTTTAGAAGGCTGTACCTCTGCTCCCCAATAATAACCTTGCTAATTGTATAGTGTTGTATATAGTGGAAAGATTTTTCCTGACCCCGCAGGGAACTAGTGCTGTGAAGCATGAGATTTGATTAGCCTTATTATCTTAGCTTGCCCAGTTACCAATGTTGTAAGCTGCCATGAAATTATCCACCCCTTTTAAAAATAAAGCCATACTATTTGTCTTGATTATCTCCTCCTGTGGAGTTGAATTCCACATGCAAACAGACCTCAGTGATGAAAATAGCATAGGAGTTAGATGTATAGCCTTTTAACTCTGTAGGTACTGTCTCCTTTATTCTTTCATATTGCCTTCCCATGTAAATCAACATTCTCCTAATTATTGTGGTTTTGATCACATGCCTCCCTCCCAAAAGAAAGCTGTTTTTATTTTACCTTCAATATTTGTAATCATCCATGTGATTTTTTAATAAGTTCCTCTGGGACAGTTTGGAAAATCATGCATTTTCTTGCAGATTTTGCTGTCTTTGCTGGATCTGTCTGAAAATCTTGAATGACTTTTTGAGTACAGACATGAAATCACACTGTATACTATTTCTTTGGCACAAAGAACTTCCACAAAAAAACCTCATTGTTTTGATGACGATGATCTTGGATGGTATGCCAGTGGTTACATAAACAAATTATCTTCATAAAATTCCCAAATAGTGATTTACTCAGCAAAGAAGCTGATACTTTACTGTCTGTAATTTATCAGGTGATGAAGACAGCATATTTTAGGGGTTATCAAATAAAGAAGAAGTCTAGAGATCCAGCTGTCTTAAGAGTGATCACAGCAACTGATTATCCAAGTTAGACTTTGGTAAACTAAAGTACGCAGAACACTAGATTTGTGGTGGATGCCAGCAATGAGCTTAAAAAGTCATTTAAAAAAAAATTTACTGTCTCAAAGTCCTTCACTCTAAGTGCTCAACATCAGTTCCCCACAACAATTAAAAACAAAAAGGGGAACTAATTGAAGAAGCTCTTCTGCGGGTACATCTGTTCTTTTTGTCATTAAAATAGTCATCATAACAGTGACAAAGAATTCAGAATTCAGACCCAGAATTCTGCAGAGCATAAGACAAAGAAAAATCTGACATAGTTGACATCAGCCAGTAGATCATTCCTCCAGTAATAAGCACATGTGGTGCTAGTGGTGATTACAGGTTTCGTTTCCCATTGGTACACCCAGAACAGTAAGGGAACTGAAAATCACATCATTCCTCCTTCCCAAATTTTGTACCCTGAAGTGTCTGCTCCCCTAACCCTGCTAGGAGCCCTAGATAAACCAAAAGACCCTGGAGAAAGACCTCTACCTTGTTACTTGTAGCACCAGCAGAGGACTATCACAACATCACAAGCCTAGTCTCTGCAGTTTTACAGAGGGGAGCATCAGACTTCATAGGAAAGGAAACCTTTTGCTTGAGTGAGATCTGTATCATCAAAGGCAGAGTTCAACGCTCTGGACAGTCATAAACTCCAGTTCAAGTGAATACTAATCAATCAGCCCAAAAGTATGAGGGCTTGGGCTGACCTACCATACAGCCTTTATGCTCCCTGAATCCTGTGGCTAGACAGAGGCTGAGATAATCCCTGGCATAAAGCAACTCGGCTTTGGCACTATTCTAACTTATGGCTGGCTGACCATGATCACTAGCCAGAAATTGCTGGGGCATAAGTCAGCCCTGGCTAGGTCCCTGTCTTCTCTGCCCTAAACTGGGAACAGGGTGAGGCTTGGCTGAAGTGCAGTAATTGCCAGTTAAATGGATAAGAGAGATTTACAGTCATTTTGCACTGCAGGAATGATGCAAAGCTATCAGATTGAACTGCACCATCAGGGTCCTAATGACCATCTTTGGACAGGGGATTTCTGTTAGGAGCGGCATGTGAATGTAAGTAGTAAAAAGCCAAAAGGATATGATAATTCTTGCCAGAGGGTAAACATCAATTTCTAAATTCTTCTCTAAAACAATACATCTCTGTTCTCTCCTTAACCCTAACAGGTCAAATGGATTAAGTAGTGGGCAAGAAATGGTGTGTGAGCATTTGGGACACATTCCCTAAAGGGCTTTAATAGCCAAATGGCAGCTGCAGAGGCCAGCATGGAAGACATTCAAAAGGTTGTGGAGCAAAGTACTTTGTGTTTAGATATTTCTGTTACAGCCAAAAACGGGCTCTCGTCTTTCACAGGTTTGGATTCAAGCTTTGAGTTTAACCATAATAAGGAACCTCTAAGTTTTGCAATGAAGCTATTTTCTTTCATTGGCCACGAAGGCAAAGTCAGGATATCATAGAAGATGCCAGCATAAATTGCTACAACCCTTTCTCCTTAATAGAATAATAATGTTCAGCCTCCTCAAACGCAGGGACTGTAAGAGAAGAAGTCAACAAGATGTTGAGTTGTGAAATACAGGACAAGATGACAGTTATGTGTTCTGTGGCTCTGGTTCAAAAGGTTTTCCATTAGAACATCACAAAAAATAAACGAGGGGCAAAGGAGAGAGAAGGATCTGGAGTTATTTTTCGGGGTGTGAGGATTTTCTACGCCTGTCAGTTTTTCCATTGTAGCCGCGGGGGTTCGAACACCGAAAGGGTGGTTGGTCATTACTTAGCTTAGAATCCCTTACGACGTGTTAAGTTTCCTTTCAGTTTAATAAGGAAAAGATAACTGCTCGTGAAGCAAATTACCAAAAATGTGTTCAATTTGGACTTTTTTACTGAGAAATCGCAGGAGTGCTGTAAGCTCTTTGGACCTGGGGATGCATAATTCCATGTGCTTGTGAAGCTCTCAGCACAGTTACTCTTTTCTGAGCACAGCCTTTGGTAGCTACTGTAATTTGAAGAGTAAGTAAAAATAATTCCTAAAGGAATTTTACATGCTGGTTTCCAAAGATGAGGATAGCAAGATCTTATTTACTTGATGCATCTTTATCGGTCAATCTGAGAAAGGTTTTTCACCTGCTGGCTGCTGTTCCACAATTTCTTTAATTATGGCCATCATATATATGCTGCTTCTTTTGATATCTTTGGTTGCATAAAAATCAGTTTATATGTTATCTGGTAGGAAAGCACAATCTAAACCTGCTAAAATGAAAATCGATACCTAGTGGATTTTCTGTTCAAACCCTACCCCCACATAGTTCTGGCTTTCCCTCTCCCCAATGGCTCCCAAAGCAAAAGCCAGTGCAAATTGCAGACAGCTTATTATTAAGGGTTACCATATGTCACAGCAGGCTATCATGTATTCTTAAAACAGCATAATTAAGTTGATTACAGTCAAACTCTAGACTTGGATTTAAAAATTGTTGGAAATTCAGTGAGAGAAGGAAAAAGCAAATGGAAACAAGCTGAAGAATGAAGTGTTGTTTTGAATACGAATGTTTTCTTTTGTGGGGCAAATTTTACCCTGAGATGTACACTCCAGCTTCAGTGAGGATTGTGTGTGCCAGACTGACTTAATGTTTGCAACTCAAACTTCATTAAGTCCAAGAGTATTGAAAGGTGAGAGTCTCCGCAAAATCAACCAGAAGCAAAAAGCGAAAGCTCGTCTATTATCACTGCTCAAAACAAACGAAATGTTTAAACAGTGATCAGAACTGCAGGAAAATCCGTTTTTCAGTGTTGTTTCCATCTCAGTAGTCTTGGAGGTTATTAGTATGAGGGAAAATTCCCCCTTCCCCCCCGACCTTACCCCCTTGAACTATTTGACTTATCCTTTGCCAGTGCTTCTCGCGCTTGGTGACTGAACAGGTGGCCTCAAGTGAAACGCTGGCGTGTCCCCTCCCGACTTGGACTGAGGAGAGTCCACACCTGCCCCGGCAAACACCGACACCAGATCCAGCCGGGGAGTGCGTGGGGACACACACACACTCACACTCTTTCACACACATACGCATACTCTCGCATACATGACCGCTCTCCATCACAAACGTGCTCGCCCTCACACACACTGGCTTTTTTTAGGCAAACATGCACGTGCCCTCTCACACCAACTCCCTGGCACACCTGTACGCTCTTGCCTTCACACGTGGCCACACGCACAGGTGCTCGCTCACCCCCCCACTATGACACGCACAGTCACACACGTACGCTCTCTCACACGCACTCCCACTCCCTTGGTCACTTTCACACTCAGTCTTTCACACTCATATTCTCTCCCACGCTCACAGCCTCTCTCACACTTAAGCCTCTCACAGTCACAGCCTCCCTCACACTCAGACCCTCACTCAGTCTCCCTCTCACACAGCTTCCCTCACACTCACATTCTCACACTCAGCCTCTCACACGTGCAGCCACCCTCACACACTCA
>KZ506505.1:3656-22073 GCA_002844005.1 Limosa lapponica baueri
CAGCTGGGTTTCCTCAGCGCATCCGTGGGCAACTCTGGATGCGGGTTTTCTGCAAGCGTTCGCACCGCTGAGATGCGATCGCTCGACTAACCGCAGAGGGGGTGTGAACGTAGCTGAGGCAAAGCCATTAAAAATTCAAATGAGCGTTCGATGAGCAAAGGACATTTTTTCACCCTCTTTGACTGGCTCCGGTGTGACCTTCATGTGGTGCTATGTTCTATTTCAGTAAATGCAGCCACACAGGGACAGAGCAGGAATCAAAACGATCTGGAGAAGGGCATGAGTTGGAGCTCGTCTGGCGTTTCCTTGCCCAGGCAATGTTATCCAGGAGATCAGGGCTGCTTAATCCAGAAGCATGGCTGAAATGAAAGAGGGTAATAGAGGGAAGAGACAGCAAACTGTCTGTGAAGCTCTGTCGGACCATTTCCCTCAACCAACCTGACCATAAAACCATATTTATTATTAATATTTTCTACATCTGTGGATGTCGTTACCTCTGGCTGTCGCTTAGGGAGCACTGCTATCTCATAAAGATTTTTTAAGAAATGTTTGGTTAGGAAGAATCTGCATTTCACAGAAGGGAATGGGCATTTTTCCTGGAGGAGGCTGATGCTCATGGAAACATGGAGAAAATTCTTCAAAGGCCTTACATTAGGAGACTGGCTGTTAGTGCTTCTCATCAGGTTTTTTTTAGTTTTGGTACCTTTATATGGAGCATCCCTGCTATAAATCACGGCTGGATGCTGGTCAGGTCGTCAAAGGTTCTATTTTGATACAGCATTCATTTTTAACTCTTTAATATTCTGCATCTCTTTTAATGTAAGATCCAAAGTAGTCTGTGGTGCTCTGTAGGAAAAGGGATGTTTTAGGGGAATAAACTGTGTTGTATAAGTGCTGAGGGATGAATGAACTTGCTGTCTCCCAAGTGTAACACTGCTGAGAGGGACACACAGTAGACATCTAAACTGCAGTGGGGATAGTCAACTGATAATGCAGGTAGTAGCGGCAAAGCATGTAGAAGTGAATAGACAGTCCAAAGCACCCAAATCAGGCACAGTTACAAATTAGAATTGTAAAGCAGGTTGAACTGGGAAGACAAAAATGAGGAAAATCTGATGTTCTGCAATAATTAAGAATGGAGATGTATTCTTCAAAACGTCTGTGCTAACACTAGTTATGCGCCTGAAGAACATGATAGCTGGGACTGCGGCTGTGTGTGACGTTATAGAAAAGTATGAGTGGGCTGGTAGAGAGCAGAGCGCTTCCTTCTAAATTCAAAGGGTTTTTTTCTTAACGGAAAAAAAATTCAATTTGATTGTAAATTGGCTCAGCAATTCCAACAGCTGCAATTTGTTGGACTGTTGATTTGAAGTTATTTCATTCAAAAATAAAATTAAAAAAGAGTACATGTTTTAAGATTTCCCCTTCATATATTATTCTTAGAAACTTCTATAGACAGATATTTCCAGTCATGTGCATGGATTGTAAAATCTTGAAATCACAGAGTGTAAGTTATTATTTGGAATCAATGCACCTTCTTGTCTTTTAGCTTTTTATAAAGCCTTGAAAAAGACTTGGCACTTACAGAGCTCAGCTATTGTTTCCATTCCTGAAAACTAAAAATAATATTATGGAACCGCAGAAAAACTAACTTTAAACAAAAGATGTTGGATTTAACTAGATTATTGTTCCTGCATTGTAATCTTTACTCATATCCTTTCATGCCTCGAGTCAATGGAGTTTTCTCATGAGTGAAAGCACATTTGTACCATAATTTTTGTGTTGCAATCCAGGCAATTGCAGCACTAACAGGTAAAGATTTAGCTGGGCTTTCAGGTGAGCTGGGGTTCCTTCCTTCAGCAGAGGGTGGGCTATCATTCATTTCGTATGGCGATGCTCAGGAAAATATAATTTTTCTTCCCTTTGAAAATGAGCTAGAAGGGATGGTTTGGCTTTATTCTGGTTCTGACGTTTGTTTGGGTTTTGTTCTAATATTGTCAAAATTCCTGGAGGATTCTGGATATCCACAGGATTTGTAAAGCTGAACATGGCTTTCGATTTTTAAAACTTGCAATGTGCCAGAGGCTTTTCCATGGACCCATCTCTTGGAAAGGTAACACATGTCCTCCTCCTTCTTAAATGCAAACTTACAAGTGAGAATAACTGAACAATCATTTACACTTATTCTAATTCCTTATCCTGTAAAAGGGGCCCAAATAATTTATTTTATTTTTTTTTCACCTGAGAGAAGGCTGTACAAATTCAATGGGCAAAGGGATCTTCAAAACTGAAGGTGGACTCCAACCTGCAGTATGGCAGCCAGAAACCCAAATGCCTACAACATGAAATATTCTTTTATTTTTTTTCCTCTTTCTGCAGTACATAGCAGGAAGATGGACTGGGGATCAGGGAGCTGAACTAGGCAAAATGAAGGGAATGAGCCTCCAGGGAGAATCAGGCACACCTCACTGAACCGCGGTGAAGTGCTATGAAGGGGGAGAATGTGAATACAGAGGTAGGAACTTTGAAAAATGTTGTCGTTTACAGACTGACAACTGCAGTCTGGATCCAAAGGTAATCTTACTGAGTCATGCATAAGACTTATATGTCAGGGAAGTCAGGCCAGATCAAGCCAAATAGGATTAAATGGAAACAGGGCTATGATTTGATAGGAAAAGGCAAGTCAGGTTTACATTTGCATTTTGATTAAAAAAAAATAAAAATCCATGTTCATTCAGTGTAAGCTTTTTGACTATCCTAAAAGTTATGCAAAACTCAATGTGGTTTGTGACCTGGATACCTTTACGAATGCCTAAATGATGCAGGCTATCAAGTCCTGTTTTCAACAGTGTTTTTAGGAGTCCAAGTCCATTTGGGTGTCAGTAGGATTTGGTAGCTGTGTCACTTTGAACACATTGCTAAATTTTCTGGGTGTGTTTATTCTGAAAATATTTCAGAATAAACCGCATCTGATTCAGAAACTGCTGGTCCAGGAACGCGGCTCCAGAGACTTCTTGGCTGTCCATTCTCTCTGGGGTTTCCCTGGAAGATAAGCATCTTGGGTACCTTTCAAAACATCAATATCTTTAAAGCAGAGCCAAATACAGTAAATATCATGGTAAATATCATCAATATTTATGGCAACAGGCTGATCTCTCTAAGCTTCTGTGTAGATTTAAAGGTTCTTATGTATATTATATCCTTTGAAATGCGTTTTCCACTTGCTATTCCAGACCAACGAACGCACGTGGTCTTTGTGCAACATTCTCCCAGTGGGAGTTTCACAGTTAGACACCCTTGGCCACACCACCAGGCGCTCATTCATTCATTCACAACTTCCCAACAAAGTCCTTGGGCTTCTGTTGGGGGAAAGACCCTGGGCTTTGACCCTGTGGCACTGACCAGGACTGAGCCAAAAATCAGCAGCCTTGAGCTGCACAGGTGAAAAAAACCACAGCGGTTCCTACAGCCCTTTGCAAAGCGGTTGGATGGAAATGATGCTGGAAAAAAATAGTCTGTTGTCAGTACTTGGTAACCTTGCCAGATGCTCTTTGTATAGTAAAGGAATCATCTGGATGGCATCTGTCTAATGTTAACAACTGATCTGGGTTGCTCTGATGTGTCAAGCAGACTGGTCGCATGTAGACATGGAGACTTCGGGCAAAAATGGTGTGAGAAAAAACTCACCTGTGAGAAGTCACTCAAGGTTTACAACAGCTGTAGAAACCTTCCCTGAAGAGCCAGCTGGTCCATGGAGTATCAAAACACGTGGGCTGATGATGAATCTCCAAAAGCAGCATTTCTGTTGGAAGGCAGCACGTTTCACCAGAAGGGTGCAAAATGCAGCAGAGATGACATCCTCTTCTCATATCACTGTCATCATTGCATATCAGCACAGCCCCATGTCACAGTGTGGAGGGAGCTCCAGGGTGGCATTCAATTTAAGCTTCACATCTATTGGCTTTCTTCTCAGCCCCTTGTGAGCATCATTTGCTTCAGATAGCAGATCTACTAATGATTTTTTTTTCCCTCCCCCTTGCTCACACTTTAATTGCAGGGTATATGTTATACCCTTAGGAACAGCTATTGCCACCTGTATTATTATTTATGCTGTGAAAACGAAGCTTGTGGCAATGTATTTATTAACACTGTGCCCTGGAATCACATGAGTTAACAGCTTAATCCTGTGATTGTAAACACTTTTCCTGATATGTTCAAGCACCATCCATGTTTTTTAACTTCACATCAGGAAACTGGGAGCACGAGCAGGTTATAATTTTTACAGAAAATCTATTCTTTACAAAAAATCACATAATGAAAAAGTGATTTATCCATCTAATAGTGCCTGCCTTACAGAGCATAATGCCTTTTGCAAAGGAAAGAGTTAAACAAAACATTTATGCAGTATAAACTTTGCTCCTTAGCATTAAAATGCACTTTATTCATACTGTAGATTTCTCTTCCAGCCACGGCTATTGTTTGTCACTAACAGCTAGCTTTTGTGAAGTTAATAAATGTGCATAATAAGGACATAAAGGTATGGAGAAGTAATACTGTAATCCTTTTGTTTGGATAATCAGTCTAATGTATGCAAATTAAACCTTATTAGTACTAGGGTTTTGTGTCTGCTTATCAAAATGTGCCATTTTCATGAAAATTGGAAGTCCATTATATAAAGTTATTATTAACAATCATTTAGGAATTATATACGGTATGCAAATTAAAGTTGATTACAACTAATTAAGGGCTTTCTTTGTTATTTGACCTTGTCTGCTTTTTATGTAAATATGTTTCTTTTGGTCTGGCATATTTTTAGACTCAGAAAAGTATATTAAGACAAGTTACATTATGTATTTTTAATATATTTTTGTATTGCATAAAAAGCCCCTTGCTATTGTTTAAGAGCCCGGTTTCACGCCGGGCTGTTCTGTGTGATGATATGTAGACACGCGTGCCTTGCGGCTTTAGGACGGCTCTGTGAGATGGACCGGCACTGGAATTGCAGTAACACACTTCCAAGGCCCTCCAATGGTTTAAGGAAAAATGATCAAAAAAAAAAAAAAAAAAAAAAAAAAAAATCCCTTGTACAATATAAACAGCCTTCATGCCAGAGTAGCCTTTGTTCCACCACTTATTGAACTGGATAAGCCTTAGTTTAGAGACTCCAGACACAGCTAAGTAATAAATGATTGGTCCCCACTTGCAAGGTACATTGCGGAACTTAATCGCTTGCTCTCATCCCCGGGACCGCTGATCTCAGGATAAAAGACTTTTAACACAGACAACACAGTGCGCTCAGGAACAGCAGCCTCCGGAAAGATTTGTATACCTGTCAAAGCCCAAGAAGGTTAGGCATTAAGTGAAATGAAAAAAATCTCCTGAAGAAAACTTGGGTGAGTTGGATAATATTTCTATTAAAAACAACAGCAGCATGTAATACAATTTTGATGTGTTTTATACATAGGGAAGGAACCTGCCATGTAAGCCAGTCACCGGTGTGAAGATGGGAGATGGCATATTTTGCGGTGTGTCAGAAAGAGATGTGTAATCAATAGCTACACACCTTCAGTCTTCCAGTCGGAATAAAACATGCAAAAGCAAGAAAGACTAGGAATGAAAAGGTTGAGACATGAGGGGTATAAGGTATATAAGGAATATATCAGAAATACGTGTAAAACTTGTTATCACTTATTGAGTCTGAAAAATTATCTGAGGAAAGATAAATCTTGGCATTTGGTGAGATTTCTGCAGCTTTGCTTACCTCTTTTGCACAAAAAGGTGGGCATAGGGGGACAGAAAAAAAAATTCTGTATGGGCAAGGTTATGTATTTAAGCATGAAATGGGGGATACAACCCAGTTTGTATTCTTTGCTTTCTGCATCCCCGGTGTCTTGCGTTTCATGTCAGCCTATCACAGAGCATCCTTGGCTGGCCATTTGGACTCACAGGGTCTGTCCCCTCTTTCCTATGGGAAGGTGTCCCACCGCCACCCCCTCCAGGCAGCACCGGTGCCTGACTAAGCAAGGGCTGGCCTCCTGAATGCTTGGAGACAGGTGCTGTGGGAGTGTGGGTATTCAGATCCAACTGGGAAAGGCAGGCACGCTGGGGTCAGACTGGGAGAGGGAGTATGTATTGCACCCTGAAATGGAATGGTGACAATCCAGTGTAGGTGTCTCTGCTCTCCCTCCTCATTCCTCTTTGGAGCTGTTTGAGGCACAGAAAATGCTATCTTTTCACTGCTGAAGACCAATTCAGAAAGCTCTTACTTTGTCCCTTGCAAAAGCAGAGCCTCCTGGCTAGGTGTCCAAATCCCTAGGAATTTATCCTGTAGCCTCCGCAGCCCGCCAAAACCCAGGCAGCTTCAAAGGCCAGGTCTTGAATATCCACTAGAAGCCACTGGATGGGGAGTTACAAACTGACGATTACTGGCATGACTTATTCAGCAACTATCTATCTGAGAAGGTATTTGAACAATTGGAGAAGTTGGTGATTTGTTCCCTCACAGTGGGACCACAAGGTGCAATTCAGCCGGTGACTTATTACGATGAATTGTCGAGGGCTATAGCAGGGACATTTTGCTCAATGCTCCGCTACTGGCAGGAGCTGAAAAATGGAAAATCAGAAAAGGCAAAACACATCTCTGCCACACGGGGCAATGTCCGACCTCGGTCACCCTCCCTTGGCAGCTGGCAAAGTGATGCTGAGGGCAGGAGTGGAGCCGCCCCAGCCGCAGAGAGGTGTGACCCATGCCTATGGGTTTATGGCAGGGATGAGCAGCTGGGCTGGGGCAGGGTGACAGCCCGTTCCCCTGGGAGGCAGGTGGCCAAGGGTCCAGCCAATGCTCCTGCTGAATGGGCGGCACCAAGAAGATGTGACAAAAAGAAAGTTTTTATTTAAAAAAATTTTTCTGGTGAAGAAAAAGAGACAAAATTTCCTCTCTTCCCGCTAATAAATCGTGACTGTTTTCCACCTCAGTGTTGGGAACTCAAAGCACTCAAAAGGTGGAAAGCAAAGCTAAGAAGGGGTCTCAAATTATTTTCTCTAACAGGATAAGGATGAAACCCTGATGCCACCAAAGGTAATAATTCAGGATTTCCCTCAGGGAGGTGAAAGTCATTGTCGTGTTTTTAAAATAGTTGCAATTTTCTGTCTCTAAATAGCACAGACTACAAAATGTATTGCAAGGGGAATATAAAAATAGTCAAACTCTTCAAATCTTTTAATTCAATGAGAATGTAATATGCAATTAAAATTAATTATCTCATAATCGAACTGTAGACACTGATTATTGCATCATTTTCATAAGAGACATGCATCTTAACTTGCATAATTTCTGGTATCACTGCGGAGTTAGCTCAGGAAAGAATCTGGGCCCAAATGTATTCATGCCTTAGCGCTCAGAGCGGAGCAGTCATGGCTGGATCTGGTTTTTCCTCCGCAGAGTGCTTTGAGCACCTCTTTGCCTTGCCCTTGGTAGCAATTCATTCACTCCTCCCCAGCACCTCCAAATCAGTTCTGCTGCCCCATTTTTTGTTCCCATTAGCCATCACCTTCCCTCAAGCTCCCGAGCTGCTCCTCTTGAGCCCCTTCTTCCTTCTTGTGGCTTTTCTCTTTTTAATTTAACCTTCAGATCTCTCTGTTTTTCGTCTCAGAGGAGGGAGCAGGAAGATCCTGTATTTCACCTTCCTCCAGCTGGCCCTGCAGGCAGAGGGCAGAGCTGGGGCTGGGGCAGGACCTGCCACTGCTGACCACTGCAGAGCAAAGCAGGGTGAGAGCAGATGTATCCTGGCTGGCAGGTTGAGGGGAGCTTCTGTGGGTGACATTCCTCGCTCCTAAGTTTAGTCCCCCAGAACATCAGTGTTGAGGCCAGGTGAGTTACCCAGGCCTCTCTCCTGGTGACATGCATGAGATGCTCTCTGGGGTGAGTCGCCCCATCCCAGGTTGGTACATGAGATGGGTGGGATGAATCACCTCTGAAAGCCACCTGTGCTTTCTGAGCACAGTCAGTCTGTGCTGCCAGTTACTGAGGGAGCTGAGTCAACGTCTGGCTTTAAAGCGCTCACAGTTTGGTGACATGAATCCTATCTTCTGAGGAAAGGTGATGGCAGAGACTTGCTTCATTTAGCATCTCTGCTCTGCATGCTTCTGAGTTAGGTAACATGGATATCTTGATTACATGAGAGGAGTCGTTGAGCCTCTCATGTCTTTTGTTCCCAGCCAGGCTTAAATGCCTACTCTTCTTCAGCAGGCATCTTCAGGTGATGACAACTTTGGAAGAGCAAGGGTCTCTTTGGCCACCACCACCTCACAGTGGTTGTCACTATAAATGTCCCCAGGCTAGCTATCCTGAACTAGTGAGATTTGTAGTATCACATTGACTTGATCCATTTATTTCTGTCTTCCACACATCATCCCTTCTTGTTCTGACTCTGGGTCCTAACATAAGAGGCTTTCATGTTTGCAACCTTTTTGATAAATATAATGTCACCTGATGGCTACATGTGTTTCTTCGGTGTCATAATTTAATAGTGCTAAATATGGAGCAGGGCTTGGTTCTACTGCCTGTTTGCAGTATGGACTTGTGGTGGGACCCTGAGTGGGCCAGAGCATTGAGGTGGATCTGGCTGTACCTTCACCTTATGGTGAATTCTTCGAAGAGAAGAAAAAGAACTTTAAATTCCAGATTCTATTATAATATTCAAGTATTGTAAGTAACTTAAAGAAACAGAGGAACATAAGATGAATGGGAAAGACAGACTAGAAATAAAATAGTTTTGCAAAGTAATCTCCCATTTTCCACAATATCCTTGCAGGTGAGACCTTGCTTTCAGGCCTAGTTTCAGCCACCTCAGTGGCTTCATGGGTTGCAGCAACCTTTCAGAGCACCCTTAAGGCTCTTATTCCCATGACAATTTTCTCTCCCCTGCTGGGTCCTGGCTGCTATGCATACATTTTTTGTAAGACCTTTTAAAGCACCGTTATGGTGCCTTTAAACAGATTCCCAACAGCCCCCAGGGGAGCTGATAAAGGAGGCTGGGAATGTCTTGTCCTGGTTATGCTCTGCTATGCCCTGCCTTCATGATTCTGAGTTTCATCCTCAATTGTTTATCCTGTTCATGTGCCATGCAAGTTCTCTAAGGGTTTTTTGTTTTGTTTTTGGTTGGTTTTTCTTTTTTTGTTTTGCTTTGGTTTTGGCAGGATTGAGATGCCGTTCTCCTTTTGGACATTCCTGTGTCTCTCTCTGGAGTTTGCTCCACTGTGCTTTGGGAAGCTGTTCTTAAGCAGGTTCCTTCCTCTCTCCATCTCTTTAAATATGTGTTTCGTTTGAAAATGATTCACTTGTGATTTAGAATTGTGTTTGGAGTCTCAAGATGGGGTTCAAGTAAGCCAACCCTGTTTGGTCAGAAGTCAGGAGCTTCTAGTTGTTTTCAGCAGAGACTGCTTTCCATAAACAAATAAAAACCTTTTATTTTATTCTTTTCCTGCACATGTGAGCTGTAGGTAAAACACCCCTATCTGTTTGGATGTAGATCAATACATTCAGTTTTCTCTCTTGCCCATGGCTCACGATGTGAGCTCTGATTTTGATTACACCATTTTAATAGCCCTGGACTATTTTCCTTCCAGGAACAGCCTAATTTTGCTCTTAACACATTGCTACCACAAGGCTGAGACTTTGTGACTTCTCCAGTTTCACAAACTCTGTTAACGACTGCATCCCACGTTGGCTGGAGTCTCGATGTGGCTGGATCGCTGGTTTTTCACCCTTTCCAAGCATCCTTCTTCTCACCTCATCTTTCAGAATACATCTGCCAAAAATGGCCTTTTTTCTTGGCTTCTGTAACTTGTTCTGTGCAGGGTTTTTTTTATGACCTCCACTTGCTGGATCTCTTTGGCCTTTGAGAGTCATGTGGATAAGGGCAGTACAGAAGTGCTGTGTCTTGTTTCCCTCTTACTGGGTGGCAGGACCCTCCTTCTTTCCATTGTTGCAGGGCTTGAGTGCTTCTTCCCTGTGTCTTGGATCTACATCTGCCATTCACTGCTGCACTGGATGAACATCTGGGGAAGCCTTGCTAGGTGCAGTAGGAATCTTTAAATAACACACATATATATATATATAAAGCAATCAGAGAAGTGGATTTGCACATTATTCATCCTGATAAATATAACTATGAAATTGCTTTACAACTTTGGACACAGTTGGAGCTTTATAATAGGCTGTCAGTGAAGCAGCACCATGATCTTAATGCCTGGGTCTATTTTCCTGATTTTAGCCATAAATTCTGTTTTACAATGCTAGAAGGATAGTCCTGGGTCTGTTGTGAAGTGTGAGCATTTAATTCCCTCTGCCTTTCTCCCTTCCACCACAGACTCAGGTTTCTCCAGGCCATCTCAGTTCTAGAAAACACTTTTTGCTTTCATATGTATGAGGGTTTCAAATTTGTCCACATTTTCTTAACTGTACTTACCCTAGGCATATGTGTGTCCCTGTTAGACATAGAAATAATTTTGTAGTTTAACTTTTTCAAAGAAAACAACTGTCAAATTATTCTTCAGAGGAAAGGAAGGAAAGAAGGATGAAGTGGGTGGAGTGTAAGTAACAATTACTGTAGGCTGATAATATTTAAAGATTCATAGAGGGATGTATTTCATGGGCCATACGTGTATGTAACAAATTCGCCTACTCGGTAATCCTTCTCTTTATTGACAACACAACAATCAGCTCTTCCCAGAATGGTAAACTGCAGAATGTTTTTCTTCTGCAAATGCTGCATTCAAGTTCAAGTAACTAATGTGAAGCATTATTACTGGAGAAAGCTGGCAAGCCTACTGAGCAGGTTAGTGGTTTAGATATAAATCCCTCACCGAAGGCACCTTCAGTGCCTGCTTTCTTTTTGAGTCCTCGATCTTGATTTTCAAATTGGAGGAGGGCACAACCCCAGGGGACTGCAACTCCAAAAATTGCTCAGAATTTTTAGAAATTGGGCATTCACTTGTATATTGAAATATGGGAAAAGGAAATGTAATCTGGGAACCTCTTCCGCAGCCCTCGACCCCAGCTACCAAGAAGATGAGGAAAGCAAGTCAAGCAAGTCGTTCATGCAGGAGGCATGGCTGCATTATGTAACCTAAAACTACTGACATATATTTTCAAAGTGAGAAGCACCCTAAACCTTGAAGCGAAACTGCCTTCTATTTCTTCAAATACAGGGGTCCATACCCATAATTTGTTTTCACATTTAAATTGAAAAATATTTTTTGGCAAAGGGAAGCAAGGAGGAGAATCTAGCCATAGAGAAAGAAGAATACATTTTCCCTTTCCTTCATTTAAAGTGATTTTTAATCCAGGACTATAGTGGTGGGCTAATAATAGAAAGCAGTTACGAAATGCAGTACCTTTCCCCAGCAGCACAGCGTAGTCTAACTTTTGAAGATGAGTCTGCTGTTCTGATGGATCCTGGGCTCTGGTTACTTATCCAGCACAAACACCTTTTAAACAGCTTGAAGTGATGAAAGAAAAATTTTGGGCAAAGCCAGAAGAAGCGTAAGCCTGTGTTTCCTTCCCTGGGCCCTGAAGTAGTGCCCAGTCCTATTACCTGTGGAAAACGCTCGCCTAGCCCAGCATTTAAACTCGTGGCTCTGGAGCTGCTCAGGCCTCATCCCATACTCTTCTCCCTTTGTGCTTTTCAGATATCAAAGATTCTGTATTGTTATCTATACCTGTATCCTGGCATCTGACCTTTTGGCTGGGAGGATGCAAGGCGTGGAAAAGGGGTTGCAGGCACAGGGCTGAGGTGGCTAGTCGGGGCCAGCATCCCCTCCTTGGGATGCAAACCTAGCGGGAAACACTGACGTCCTCCAGCACCTCTCAGCTGGGCACCCTGCATGCTAGTTAGGGATACAGGGACCCTGAGGTAGCTGTAATTTAAACCAGAGCTGCTCAGGACAGACGATGAGAGCTATGTGACTGGCATCCTGCTGTAATCCTTTCAGCTTCTTGCACTGAGCATATCTCTGCAAGGGAGGGAATCTGGCTCACTAGCTTCTCATCTTTTAGAAGAAAAAACAAATAGAGAAATATTTCTATTTTTTTTTGTGCCTGCTTTTTCCTCACTTTGACATTTCCCACATATATTGGTTTTTGCATTTTCTCTTTTCCTTGTATTTCGAAGACCCTTAATAAAGAAAAGACATGAACACAAAATTGCTATTCAAATTCGATTGTCTCAAATTATGTCTAGAATGAAACAAAAATCCAGTGATCTGTGATTTTGTGTGGCGAAGGCAGCTCAATGCTATTCAATCCAGTAGGAGAGATATAAAGAAAGAGTATTAAAAAAAATACCAACTAGCAAAGAAAAGAAGAGGTAGGGAAAGTGTGATAAAGAACAGCTTAATACTTTAATGGTCTGAAGAGATTTTTCTACAAACCCATTACTAATACCTGGTATTCTTCTAAGCTCAGTTCTTACCATCACAAAACCATTAGCTCTTTGGTAGTCACAATCTTCCCTATATCTATATCATGTCTTTTCATTGCTTTTTATTTGTCTTTGTCTTCTTCTGCTTGACTGGTAACATGCAGCACCCTTGCGCTGTATACTTATTTCAAGACTGACTGCCACAGTTATAAATATCTCCTCAGCACTGAAGGAGGCAAATAAAAAAGCGATGAGCTTCAGTAGCCGGAGTTCTGAATTGCTGCAGACAAGAGAGTCTGTCAATGAAGCTTTGTGAAATAAAAATATTGCTGGCTGGGTTTTGTAACTTTAAAGTAGAAACCGTTGGTTATATTCATGATAACAGAGATAAAATTGTGATTAGAATTGCTTGTCGTCTTGCACTTCGATGCAGTACTTGAATAGCCAGAATGGATGTTTTTCTATAGCAGCAGGACTGTGCTCGTTATCTCCTGAATATTTTGTCTTCAGGCATGATTTTGATGAAGATTTAGCAGTAGGCTGTTAGTTCTGGGAAGGGGATTGGGGCATTTTGTGCTGTGCCTCCAAAGGGCAGAAGAGCCACTGGATCTGCTGTGTTAGGACATACACTAGTGTGTAAAGAATCACAGTGGCACTTTTTCTGCCAGCTGCTGTGGAAGCTCTCATCCTTTCTTTGCAACAGCAGCAACACAGTTTATTCCTCTGTGTTCTCAAGAAATAAACACCGTTTGAATTTGGTCTTCATGCATAAACACAATTTAAAGTTAAAAGCTTAACAAAACATTTTTTCTCCTTTTAGATCTTGCTTCTTCCCAATTATTCACAGTGTTTAGTATGCTCTTTAAATTAAAAAAAAATAAAAATTAAAGCTTCCTACAGTTACGTGAGAGTCTGAGCACTTATTCCTTCAGCTCTGGTGTTTTCTGAGGCCCGTGCATCAGCTCATCTAGGGACATTCCTTGCACCACTGTCTTCAGTAGAGAAAGACAAGTGATGGCAAATAGATCAGATGACAGAGTTGTGTTCTAGATGTTTACTATGGCTTTTACAGCAGCATCTCCAGGAGTCCACCAGGGATTAAGACTTTTCAGGGCAAGACAACTGACTGCCTAGGAATTTGTCAGAGTACCAGAATAAGATTATTCGAAACACATATGTGATCACAGAAACAGGAGTTGCATGGTACTCAGCAGTCATAGCTTGCTGTGTGCCGAGTCCTTGTCCAAGGGCTGTGTTTTGCAGGCCCCTCTGGCAAAGGTAGATTTTCCTGGGAACGTAGATAGAAATAAAGCAGTCACTTTGCAGAAGCTGACATAAAGCTCTTCATGTGCAAGGAGAAAAAATTTGGAGTTGCTTTGGAGATGAGATGGTGGTCAGGTGGCACTGCTGGCAGACTGAAGGTAAGAATTAATCGTGATGTTAGAGACCGGGAGCTACACAGAGGGATGAGCTACATGCTGAAGAACCATAAAGGTGAGGGCTAAAAACTTGTGGTCAATGAGTGAAGACAGATGGCAACAGATATTTCAAATTCTCAGTTGTAATGAGAATCCAAGAAAGGTCATGTTGCCACCGATGTCTTGAATGGGGCTGAGACTCCACATTGTTGTTTTGTGAATGAAGGTTCTGCTTGTGTAATGGCTTAACACCAGCGCAGGTCAGAGTGACAAGTGAAATCTGGGCTATGGGGTGACTGCTGGGTCTGGGGAGGAGAGTGGGAGCTGCTGTTCAATGTGGGTGAGAGCTGAGAAGGGCGCAAAGCCCTGGGCACTGGGCACGGCAGAGACGCCTGAGACAGGCAGATCCAGGCAGTGTCAGGAGCCCCAAGGAGGAGCTGGAGGGAAATCAGGTGGGGAGAGGTTCTACATGACTTTGGGCTGGCTTTAGGAGCTGCAGGTGTTTTAATCTCAGTAGCAAAGAGCAGACCTAAGGATAAAGACTGAAGGAAGCTTAAGAGAGGAATGGTTTGCCCCCATGGGAGGGGGAACATTTAAATTGCCTATTGCCTGTGATGTCTGATCATGCTAAGTAGCATCCTTCTAACTCTGTCAATACAAGGAGAACTTAGATATTGATCATTTAGGTGGTGCATGATGGATAATCTCATTCCTGTACAGTATTCCTTTTCCAAGATGCTTTGCTCTATTAAACTCTGCTCAGCAGAGACTATACAAATCTGCTGTAAAGTTCATGCCATGACCACATTTCCTATCAATTTCTCCACCGGAACGTATATTAATGGAAACATGGGGATATATTAATTGTACCATTTTGAATAAATGCAACCTTAGCAGAGTACATTTTTTTATTATTATTTAATAATTATGAGTTCAGGCTTTTCTTCATTTCCTGCTGTGAGCTTTTAAAAGTCACTGCAATGCTGAAACATAAATAGAGTACGTGATGTAACGCTTTGCCTAGGCAAATATCATAGACATTTTTACCTCAGGAAAATGTAATGAAATTAAAAAAACTTGTTCAGCTCATTTGAAATCTTGCTCTGTTGAAACCAAGTAAGGGGAAACCCAAATCAAGATGAAACCATATTTACTTAAAAAATGAAACTAACATTTGCTAAGATTTGAGTAAGCAAAAAATGAGAAAAATCCACAAAGAGCATGAAAATAGTAAAGGTTTTTTTTTTTAATTTTGAAAATGTGGATAAGAAAATATCCAACCTGCTTAAGTTTTTCTCAGCCATTTAGTTCGGTATGTAACAAAGCCCAGGTGGGATGATGCTCAGATTCTCCCAGGCAGTGGAAAGTCAGAAATGGAGTCCAACGTGAGCCATGAGGACAAGGCGACCCAGTACTGTCTGGAACAGATGGATTATCATCTTTTACTCTCTCATCACTGGGCCATCAAACTCCTGTATTCTCTCCCTTCCCCCTCTCCTGTTTGGCTCCTTCCTATTTCCCCATCTTTAGATTTTTTCTTTTCTTCTTTGTCTTCCTTTCTTAGCCACTCGCCTTGTTCTGACAGTATGATTACTTAATACTTACCTGCCAAATTAACTGACTTATTTTACCAACGAGTGGATATACCATTCCCTGACACTCGGTATTTGACAGTTGCACAATCTTTTCTATGTCCATGAGGTACATGCTGTAATGGGAAAATTCCAGTAAATATGGCGGGCTTTTTCTACAACACACTACTGTTACATACCAGCATGAACCAGTGTGTGTGTTAGTTTGCCCTCTCTGACTTTATAAGGCAATAAAATGTGAATAATTAAAAAAATCTTTTACAACCCACTCATCCTGTCTCCTTTATTCCAAAAATCACACCCAACTGACCTCTTACTGAGAATGCTGTTCCATTCTGCAAGACTCTGTCTTTTCACAATGAAAAGAAAAAACCCTATTCAGCTAATTGAGCAATTTGCTTAACTGGATACACTGTAAAAACGTATAGTGGAAATGCTAATGTATTAAGTATGAGTGTGTATTTGTATGCGTGGGGGAAAAGAAATGCTATATAGATGCTGCAGTTAGAATGCTGCATAAATACCTGAGGCAAAACAATTGTTACTGGAGGTATATTTTGAGGTTTGCCTGCTAAGAGTTGTTCATTGTCAATAAAATGCAAGTAAATAAAAGGAAATTGCTTAAATTTGACCTGAACTTTATTGCTTAGATTTGACCTGATTTTTTTTTGTTGAATGATACATACAGAGCTTGGGAAATCATCTTCTTTTACTTTTTCTTAGCACGGTACTTGGAGCCTAGCCATGGATCTGGATACCTTTGTGCAGAATGCACTGAGAAACAAGGGAGTTTCCTATGCCAAAATGCTTACAATGTTTGGCAAGACAACAGCCAGAGCAGGGAACACCGGTAGTACTGCAGGAGAGTGGGAGAAAGGGATTTGAAGGAGAATGGTGAGGTTGCTTTGTGGGTGATTATCAGGGATCCTTCAAAGTGTGAGGGATGGTGTTAAAAATCATGAAACGCCATCAGGTAGATGACAGGGGTTGGAGCTGCTGGCCAACAAAAGCAGAAAGTGACCTCTTGTGATTTAATGAGAGGTGTGGCACCACTGTGTCAATGAGGGGACACAGAGTGAAGTCTGGCAGTCTTTTTTTTTTTGATATGATAAAATGTATCAATTTCTTGGACATGACAGAAAAAGAATTTAAACATTTTCGTGAGAAACAAGAAGTAAAAAAAAGATAAAATTCTACTTAAGTGATCATGCATAGGATGTAGTCACACCAGATGGCCAGGAGAGATTTGTCAGATGGGGGAGCTACATGTTTAAAGCCACCTGTGACATCATTGGCCACTTTTCAATGTTTAAGGGAGTGCTGCAAAACCAAAAGCCACAACCCCCCGCCTGTTTCCCTCCCTTTCAGAAACAGTACTGAGGATGTGCCTTCCATTTAGGGTCTGAGCATGCTGCTGAGGATGCAAAACATCAGAGGCGTAAGCGCAGCTAGGTACGGCAGAAAATGGAGGCAAAGAACATTTTAATTGCCACATCTTTGGTTTCTCCTTTACTCTAAGTGGAAGGGGGCTTTCTCTGTTGCACAGGGGTGCTAAGAGAAGAGCTGGACTAGAGGCAGGAGTGGCCCAAAAGAGGCTTTTTAAGAATAGGCTACTGACTTCTTTCTTTGCTTGCTTTTAGTTCCTGAATAAAGCAGTAATGCAGTACCTATGTTATGTATTTACACTGAAGAATATCCTGTCAGGGATTAGATATTTGAGACTCCCTTTATGAAATCTGTAGACCTCCCACCTTAAAACCATGATTGTTTTGCTAGGTAGCAGAGACAGCAACATCAGGGGAACCTTACACTGGAGTGAGTGTGTTGGGAGGATAAGTCATGGAGGGGAATACCAAATTGGAATTGGGAAGCAACTAGGAGACTGAGATAACAGCTATTTCTTTATCATTGCTTTTTCTTATGTCTGCGACTGTTTTCTTCCACATTGTAAAAGTGAGGTAATGGGAGGAGTTCAGCAGTATTTGACACTTAAGTTTCCTTAAAATACAAGGGTGTACTAGATCGCTGATATGGTACGCGCTCTGTCCACAAAGATCAGCAGTCTTTTTAAGGCTATACATTTTTTCCCCTTTTTGTTACACAGTCAAGGCCTTCAAAATGGCATCCATCATCCTGCAGCAAGACTCTCCTACTGAGTCTCATCAGTGATATATAGATTTGTTTCTATTTTAACACAGTGGGGAGATCACAGAATAAGGTTTGGATTTGCTGAGGAGAAAACCAAAAGTCCCCAAAGGTCCATGACTAATAAAGCAAAAATATGGTTGCATCCCTCACAGGAAGGTTTCCAGGAAAGGTCTCTGAAATCCTCCAGTAGAAGATGCTACTTGGCAGTGTTAATTTATTATACCTTCCTTGTCAGGTGGTATGATTTATACAGTTTATAAACAAGCAAGCAATAGCTTGCAGAGGTGAAGCGATTTGCCCTCAATCCCCCAAAAGGTAGCAGAATAAGGAAAGCAAACCATCTCTATGCCCCTAGATAACTATAAGATCACAAATTTTTTTTACAATGAGAACAATCAGTCACTGGAACAACCTCCCCAGGGACATGGAGGTCATGGAACAGATCATCCTAAGTGCCATTGTGCAGCGCATGAAGGAAGCTCAGGCGATCAGGCCCAGCCAGCACGGGTTCATGAGGGGCAGGTCCTGCTTGACAAACCTGATCTCCTTCTATGATAAAGTGACCCACTTGGTGGATGAAGGAAAGGCTGTGGATGTTGTTTACCTGGACTTTAGCAAGGCCTTCGATGCAGTGTCCCACAGCATCCTCCTGGAGAAACTGGCTGCCCATGGCTTGGATGGGAGTACTCTCCGCTGGGTTAAAAACTGGCTGCAGGGCCGGGCCCAGAGAGTGGTGGTGAATGGAGTTAAATCCAGTTGGCGGCCGGTCATGAGTGGTGTCCCACAGGGCTCGGTACTGGAGCCGGTTCTCTTTAACATCTTTATCAATGATCTGGA
>KZ506505.1:34583-61994 GCA_002844005.1 Limosa lapponica baueri
ATATTTTCATTAAAGTAGTTTAGTTTTTTCTAAACTCATAAATCTCTTTTATCTCTTCCTCTCCTCTCTTTTCCTTAGAGGGGGGAGGGAGGGGCCATCTGTCCTTCTGATTGGTCAGTCTGGTCAAAACCAGACAAGGTAATTGACTGTGCTTTTCTTAATGAATAGTGTTTGTATTTAACCCTCTCAACTGTCTTGCAGAACTCAAAGCAGGCTTTTAGCCTCTCCATATTGGCCCAATGGTCCTGGGAACAAACCCCTGACTTCAAGGGAAACACAGTTAGCTCCTGTGACTTTGTGTTTATTTGGCATGTTCAAAAATCTCTGTAAGTGAATGGGAGATGGAGGCTAGGGCAAATACAGTTCCTGTGTGAATACCTAAACTGCTAATTCCATGTAACGTAAGTACACTGAAACAATGTGCGTACATGGAAGTGAGTAAAAACACAATTCATATCATGAACCACCTTTTTGCTTACTGTTTTTTTTTTCTGAAAGCTGATTTCATAGCAGTTGGAAAAGCCCATTTTTTTTTTTTTTTTATAAAAAGAGGGTGCAAAGCCCCCATATTGCTAATCTTTTCCTTGCCCTCTCTCAAGCACAATTCCTGAGGAGCTGCCTGGAGTTCAATCACGTCTTGTGGCTTTGCTTTATTTTGAAAGGTGGAAATTTTTGAGCTGTCTGTTTCTATTTTGGATGAGGTGAAGCAATAAATTCTGGTTTTGCAACATTTCTTCCCATTTTGATTTTCAAGACTTGCTTCCCTAGCCTAACAGAGACCTGGCCCAAGATAGGTTCCTCGCTGAGACATTTTCAGTGAGAAACTGCCTGGGCTGCTCACTTACTCCTTAACCAGGAAAAGAAGGCCTATTTTCCAAAACTTTTCCACTCTTCGTGTCTCTCTCTAAGAAAGACCTGAAGAGAACTAGATACTTCTTGCATGTGATTCATCTAGGCCGCTTCCAGCTGCTACATTAGGATGAGGTAAATTGTAACTTAGACAAATTTCTCCACAAGGGACTATAGACTACTAGCTCAGCTATAAATGTCTGCACTGTATTTACCTGGTGTTGGCCATTGAACATTAACTAGTAATAAACATGAAAGAATAGAGAGGGAGAGAACAGGAGGTAGTGTTTTCCAAAAATGCTTAATAAGCAAAAGGCAAATGCTTACAAAGCAAAAGTGGTGTGGGAATTCATAGAAAAGGGGAAAATAGGAAAGGGAAAGAAGAAGGAATTTAAAGAGGGCAAAGAAGAAAGGGCTTAGCTCTTTCCTTTTGCTGGGGCCAAGATGGAGAAAACAAAGGTGGATATGGGTTTTCTTGTAACTGCACTAGTTGAAGTCTGGCCAAAAGAGGAAGGGGACTGCTTGTTTTCAACAGAACATAACCCAGTGGTGGGACTTGGAAAACTGGTGAATGTGAAATCTTCTTAAGACATCATTTTTGCTCAGCTGAGTGTCACCTTTGATACTGCCCAAGAATACTGTAATGTAACAAGCACTTATATCATAGCATCCATTGTGTTATATATTCCTCTTCACTTTGTCCTGCGTTACTCTGGAAAACAGCCAATGTCTCTGTACACTTGGCGGGGAGCGGGGGGGTTGGTGGAGAGGAGCATGAGAAGAGATGGCTTTGGACGTTTGGATTCCACAGTGAAATATCAGGAGGGAAACTATGCTCTCCCTCCCTCCCCCAAATCCAGCCTGAAGTTGCAGCCTTGCCTATCTATACACAGCAGCCCCAGACTTAGGGTCAGAGTAGGTACATCTGCTCTAGTGATTTGGGGTAGTACTGAGAGCATTCCTGACACCAGCTTGATTGTGCTGTTAAATTTAGAAAGTGGTCCCTAGCACGGTTTTGACCTGGGATGACTAACATTCTCTCAAACAATTTTTAGACACTTTCTTTGCTTTCAGGTCCAAGTGCCCTTTAACCATCAATCAGCTGAGAATATTTTCTCTCCCAGTTTTTCTGAGATCCGCATATCTAGGCTGTATCTAGTGTTTCCTTGCACGTTGCTGTAACAACTGTGCTTTCTTTTCTTTTTCACAGACTTTCAAACCTCCTCAGAATCAGAACAAATTCCTCAGCCTTGGAAGCACCCCTTTGTTTGGACTGTTGCACATATTGTCAGTACGCGGCTATTGATTCAACATCTCAGCAGACAAAAGGACCATCCTGGGTTCTTACACTTGCCTTTAAATGAAAGTTGTCAATTAGGCCCTTCAGTTTCAAAGAAGTTTAAGCTGACCAAACAATCTGGCACCTATTCACTCACACAAAGGGGAAGAAATCAGAAGAAGTAAATATTACATATTAAATCTCCTTGTCTATGAAATCCAAACAGTTGCCAAAATCTGCTGTTGTCTCTATGTCTCAGATACTGTCTAAACTCTTAATTCCAGAAGCTAAAGTGTGTATTCATGCCATCATTGTCGCAGCTGCAGATGAACACTGCAATGACTTTTAATCTGTTTTCTTTTTTCCCTCTCTTGTTCCTTGACCCTGGACCTGTCAAAGTCACTTACTTTATCTACTACTCTGATAGTATAATTCAGTTCTTTGATTCTCTCCTCTAATTCCTCTTGTTTTATTTATTTCCAATTTTGTGATTTTTCCCCTCACATCTTCAGCCAAATGGACATCTTTGTCTTCTTCTCTTATTATAACCTGTTTAACCTCTTATTGCTCTGATGGATCCTGTTCCAGGGTCATGGATGGCCATAGACGGATTCTTACTGTATTTAGCTGGGAACTGGAGTTAGTCATCTACCCACCTGCATTAAATTTCTTAAATTACCATCTTTGTGCCCTTTTTACATTTGCATCAGCACATGGAATACCGTCCAGGGCCAGATATTTTTTGTGCATTGGGGCTCCCTAGATTTTACAGACCTAATTAAAATCTCCAGAGCCTGTGTATGATACAAGGAGAAAACTAGGTATGCACAGGAAGCGTTGCTGAAAACTTGCAGACTGACTTGAAAACCGGTTAGGGCCAAGATAGTCAAGAAAGTAGCCTGGCTTTAGATCCTATGTTTTCTGGTGGTCAAGCCTGGAACCATGTCCTGAAAAGACAGTGAGTCATTTCTCATATGGTTCTCTACGGAGCTCCTCTAAGATTGCGAAAAACCATTTTCCAAGTCTGTATCCTGCCTAATTTCCAGCTGAGACTAAGCCACATGTCCTACAGCTCAGAAAATGTCCTAACTCTGAAGATATATCTGTTTTTTGGTGCATGGCTCTCCATCTATCCTGCTGAAGACCTAATGCAGCTGTACCATCTAATTAAACTGTATGGAAAGACATACCAGCCTAGGTAGGCTCTGGCTTTGAAGCAGAGAAATGCATAAAACAGACCAGCATTTTTTTAGCAAAACAGTTTTTGGCATGAAAATGCACTAGTTTGTTAACATGTTTTCTTGGAAAAGTAGGATCTATCTGAGTGTGGTTAGTGGTTCAGACGCTGGTGACCTGCACTGGGGGATTACCTGATACATCTGAGTGTCCTAGCCACCTCTCTTTCTCTCCAAGTTTTCATGAATTCTTCCTTATATTCTTCTTTGGCCTACAAAATATTAGTCAATTCTGTGAGGGGGGTGTACCTCTTGCATTTTTTTTATTTTTTGAAAAAAGAAAAAAAAATCAAGGTGAGAATAAAGTAGACTAAGAAGTTTCCTCTTTGGTGTGGAATACAGTGCATGCTTTTAGCCAACCCTATTTGATGGCTCTTCCAATAATCTGTCTTGTGCAGATTTTCTTGTAAAAATATGTTACTGCGCTAGTTCAGATTCTAATTCTTTAGACAGTATAATGACACCCCCTAGTCTGTTATAAAATCCATAAACTTTTCAGCCACATTTCCTATTACCCAGGTAGCAAAGATGCAAGGCTCCAATCTACAGCCTTCTTGAGTTTTACTGTGACAGTTTCTGAAAGGGCTTCTGGATTTGTGTGTGCTCCTAGGAGGAGCAACTGAGCTGGTTTGGCTTTCTCTGGAGGCTCCATCTTGCCCAGCAACCTGTCACAAACCAGAGGCAACCCTAAGTGCCTCAGGGGATAGGTGCAAGGAATCAGGTCTCAGGCATGTCTAAATTAATCTTCACCCCCTCTCCCCAATATTAAAAAAACCCACCAAACAGTATTTTAAGCCTTGATGCAGGAAGGTAGGTAGTTTTTCTCTGAAAATGCTGCCTTTTAAATGTTTTTCAGCATTTTTAAATGCAAAGAGGTGCTTTTCACATGTTAATTGTGTGAAAGTGTGTCTCCTTTTGTATAAATTATGAATCTTCCATGCTTAAATTTTGTGAAATCTCTCTTTGTTCTTGCATTATGATAAAGGAGGGGATAAAGCCTCATCTATCTTTTCTATCCTGCTCCTTATTTCCTCTGCTTTTGATAATTTCCTTTTTTATACATTTTGTCTTGTCTCTTAGGTAAACAGTCCAATTCTGTTCCATTTTGTTGCATTTCGGAGGTTTTCCATGTCCCTAATTATTCTCATCACCCATCTCTGAACTCTTTTTCTATCTGCTATATCCTTTTTTGACATTTTAGGTGCAAATTGTTGCAGTTGCAATTTAGATCACTTAGATGTCCAAGTCCCTGACTTATGGATGCAATCAGGGACTCAGACATGTAAGTAACTAAATTGCAGACACAAATAATTACACTGCAAAATGTGCCTGCAAGTTTTGTGCCCATGAGAAATGGTTAAAGCTAGACTAAAGATCAGAGCTTTCATCACAAGCAAAATATCCCTACCACTCTTTAAAATAGAAAAGGACCCCCTCCATTTGAACTGTCACAGAAAAATATATATCTGTTTAAACTGTTCCTGTATAGAGCTATATCGTAAGTGTAATAATGAATAGAATAATAAGCCAGGAAGACATGGAACAGTACCATAATATCTGAGGACCTTACTGGGAGAAAAGAGCACGGTTTATACGGAGCTTCCATGATGACCAGTGTTTATCATTTGCATGTTTCCATCTTTAAGAATGAGGCTTGAGACTGTTTCCTTTTTGGCACTGGAACAAGAAGGTCTAGGAGGCTTTGTCCACGTCCATGATCCAACATTTTAGAAAACTCAGTCTAACATTATGGAAAAACATTTTGAACAAGATTTTATCATTCCTCATTATGAATTCAATGTCTTTCTAGGATGAAGATTCATGTTGTTTGATGGTGCTGGTGGAAAAGCTGGAGTGAGAGCTCGTTTTTTTGCAAGAAACAAAAATATTTGAACTAGAACTTTATTTCCTAGATTTTCTGTATTGATTGAAACTGTTTTCATTGCCAGTTGAAAAACTGTATGAAGAGGAGTTTTTACGTTTTTCTGCTGTTTCTTCTGAAAGGAAAAACTTCTCTTTGTCATTGAAAACCAAAGATTTCTAATGTTAAAAATTAATCTAATATTGAAAATTAATGTAATATTCAATATTGGAAAATATTCTCTTCCATTCCTTCTCATTAAACTTTCTTATTACAACTACACTGAAAAAGAAAACAACAGATACTTAATAAATAGCAATATTTAAATACTTAAAGTAGGAACTGGGTATATTCTAGAATTAGACATAGTGATAAGCTTCAATTTTAATCCATAAACATACATAAATTTCAAAATATTCTGGACCTTTAATGCTACTCTCTCCTGTGGGCTGTGAGCAGTGGAAGAACTGCTGGCAGGGTGAATGTATAAAAGCGTCTGGGTAATTTCAGCCAGCTTTTTCCTCTTGGCCTTCCAAATTCTGTTTTAGTTTCTGATGCGTTTCGGCCATATGTCTGCTCCAGTCCCAACTTGTCTGCCTCCTTTCCTCTGCTAGTCAGCATTCCCAACTAGTGGCTTTTAGTCATCTTACAAGGCTGAGATTGGTTAGATATTATTGCCAAACCTTAATGTGGACAACACAAAAATAAGTAATTTCAAGTACGAAATAAGCTTAAAATCTCACCAAGCCTGCCTACTGTACCAGACATTCTTTTTCATAAGAGAGATTATATCCTCAAGAGTATTTTTCACTTAGCTAAATGCCATATTATTTACTAATGGGTCCACATTTCAGATAACCTTGAAGAATTATTTATCCTCAACTATGTGCTCCTTGTTACTCACATAAGAGGACTTATGCGTGGAGGAATCACTTAACTTTAATTAGATGGGCCATATTAAGTCCCTGAAAATAAGCATTCTATCTAGAATTGCTTAAATATTTAATCAGCTCCCAATCAGAAATCCTGTTTGGATAGGCACCCATGATCCTGTATTCTCACCGAAGACAATGAGAAAACTCCAAGTAATTTTAAAGGGAACAGGAACAAACTCAGGCAAAAGCATAGCATTTATTAAATGAAAGCAAATGAGCTCACAGACAGGAAGAAAAACTGCACAGGCATTTTTGGGTGCACTTGCAGAGAATAACATCTCTCTGGAATTAAGCCAAGTTGATTAGTTAAGCTAACTGGTATGACTTTGAGCTTGGGCAGAAGGAGAAGCCCCTAAGATGCCAAAGCTGATGCAGAAGCTTCTAGGACTCACAGCTGGTGCTTGTTCTTGCTTGATCCAGCATTTCTCCCTGCTCAGAGCTCTGGTGGTTTAAGGTACTCTGCATGACTGTCTAGTAGTGGAGCAATGAATATAAAGACACCTCGAGGTGGGACAGAGCAAGGGAGAAGCATCATTAGTGTCGTAAAAGCAGGATACAACAACTTGGAAGCAGCAAGCATTAGCCTGGGTACAGCTGAGTGGGTGCTTCTCTGCTCTACTCCTGGTCAAATACATCTAGTATGGTCCCTCTGTGGCTTCAGATGCCCTGGTTCTTGTTACAGTAGGTCAGTGGGCTGCAGAAACGTCTCACAACCCTTGCTGGTCTCAACTGTCAGCTGGGAAGGAGCCCTTTCTCTCACCTTGCTGAGTTGTGTGGTTACCTGTGTCCTACTGGGGATGTAATGTCTGCTGCATGTACAAAGAACATCCTGTGAATAGCTTTGCCCAGCTGAGAGGGTCTGCTACTATAAATGCTCTTGTGCCTGTGCAGGCTTTCTGTGTGTTCTCCTCTTTCTTGTTTGTATTGCTATGGCACTGAGGAGTCCAAACTGTGCTTCAGGATCACAATCGCAGTGCACGAAGATGACCTTTTGTAGCTTGCAACCAAAGCAGCAGTTGAGAGTTGTATGGAATGTCAGTCCTCGTGGCTTTTGGTAGACACTGAAAGGCCTGCTGTCAATGGCTTCGAGAGATACTTTCACAGGAAGGCTGCAGCTCTTCTGGGATTGTGGTGTTGAAGGCATTATGGATTGCTGATGGATAGCTAGAAATTTAGTCCTTGCAAGCACTGGTTATCAATCAGTGTCCACGTCATCCCTCCACTGCCATCCTACTTTTCCCCATCCAAGCATCTCCCTCATTGCTGTAGATGGCGTATTCCTCCAGCAGGTATCACACTAACTGTTATGACCTCACTTGTCTCCTCCGCCCCTAATCAATTTTTTAAATCTCATTAACGTGGCTATGGTTCTGATTTGCTTGGAGAGGCCACAGGAGTTCAGGAGCTGAGGACACGGGTGATAAGCTGCTGGCCAACAGGTTTTTGACTTCCAGTAGAATGAAGTACCTGCAGTATCAGCTGCCCGATACTTTCATGTTCTAATACAATTGGTTCCTTGATTCTCACTTGCATCAACCATGAAAACACCTCTCTTGGCAAAAGTTTGTGCTCATGGCCATGGAGGCACACAGTTCAGCCTCATTTGGGATCTTGTGCTGACTCTATCCTTTCTGCTCAGTTTTTAATTTATGTCTCTTCTGGCCTTCATGAAGATAGGTCTATGCTCTTATCATCTGCCCTTTCAAAGAATTAGTCCTGTAATGACAGTGTGGAGATTTCCTTCTATGTCTGTCCTGTTCTGTGGACTTCCAGACTATTTGAAAAATCTCAGGCCCAGTCTGCCTGTATGGCACATGTTTTGTCCTTAGTTCCCTCACAGGTCTTACCTTGTAAACCTCAGATCCATCTCAGCAGCTGCAATCTAATTTGTTTGGATGTCTTCAAATCTCTGCTGTGGACCCCAGCATCCAGAAGTCACCTGTTTGGTCTCAGAAAACTTGCAATTATTCTAGTTTATGCCCCCTCTCATTTACTGCAGTAAAAATACATTAGTAAATACTCAATCATTGTTAGCCGGTTAACATACAAGTTAACTGGATATAAATTTGAAGACAAATTTGAAGACTTTTCCCAATGACTTCTGCTGAGCTAGATTGAGAGCCCCATCTGCAAAGAGACATGTATCTTTTCCTTGCGTGTTACATCCAGTCATCATTTTGACCATGATTGGCCATGGCATTTTTTAAGGGTTCAGCACATTTTTTCTGTATTGATTCATGGGAATCACTATGTCACTTTTCTTTATTTCAGTATTCCTGGTGATTACTTCGAGACATCGTGCAAAGAATGTGTGCTAACACTTCCCTGTTGCTAAGCTGTCATTCTAAAACTTTGTTATGGCATTGACCTGACAGGAAAAGGTTGTTAGATTATTGATGTAATGTCCATTGGGTGGTCTAGTATCAATTCTGATTGGCAGCTTGTTGATCTACCACAGGCTTTTAAAGAAAATTCAGCTTGTGGCTAAGCTTGGCTTAGCTTTTAATAACAATCTTCCTAAGTTTAGAATATTTTACATGATACTTCCTAAAGCTAAATTGAAGGGATGTTTGAAAACACATAAATATTGCTAATGTATGGCAGTGAAACATCTGCAATACATTTCAGTGTCAATAGATAGATATTGATGATTACTCTAATGAACAATCAAACATCACCTGCATTTTCTGTGAAGCTGTAAAATATTACAAGAGACCACATAATACGTCTGAAATTTGAAACGCAACTCCATATATTCTGTTTTAATTGATCCTCATGACATTATTTTGCACTTCCCTGTTTGCTACAGTACCATTAGTGTGCTGAAGCTGATGAGATGGGTCAGATTTCTTCATTGCTCTATTCATGTCAAGAAGGTGTCACTCTAATCTTCAAAAGGAGAAAAGAGAAGGAGCTGAGGAACTACAGGCTGGTCAGCCTCACCTTGGCCACTGGGTAGCAAATAATACTGGAAGCCATTTTGAAATATATAAGGGATGAGAAGTTACTAGAAGCAGTCAACATGGATATATGATGAGGAAGTCACACTTGACCAACCCAATAGCCTTCTGAGATGAAATGACTGGGAGAAGAGTAGTGGTGGATGTTTCTCATCTTGAGTCTACCAAGGCTTTCAACATTGCATCCCATAACAAAGACAAATCGATGAAGAATGGACTAGATAAGTGCATAGTGGGATAGACTGATTCTCCTTCCTAATTCCTACTCATGCAGAGACAGCTAGTGTTTTTAAGACATGGCCTCCGGTGGGTGGAGAGGTCATGAGGTGCTGGCAGTCTGTAAGTCTGATTGGCCCTGGAAAATTATTCATGGGGGTAGAAGCTCCCTCAGATGACACTGAAGGCAGTGGTAAGCCAAGGATACTTTGATAAGAAGCTTGTATTGTTGGATATTTTGGAGGCACAATGTTCCTTACATGTCCTTAGTTCTTGTCCAGAGTCCCGTGTATCCTCTATGATCACATCTATTTTCACGATACTTTCAAATGAGGTCATGAATGATAGATATTTCACTTGAACGTGGATTTCTGTCTCTTTCGTGCTACTGGCAAGCATTAAGGATTAAATAGTTTTGATGTTAAACAGCAGAAGAATTAATGTCTGCAATTTTCTTGTATCATTATCTAAGCTCAAAACCTGGACCAGAAAATTTTGCTATTTAACATCCCAAACACAGTTTTCTTTTTCACTACAAGTTATTTTAAGATCACTTTTAAGACATAGCCAATAGACTCACACAAGAAAAGCATGATGTGAGATTTGGCTTCTTGTTCTTTAAAGACTCCCTATTCCTTCATTCCAGCTATCTGTGACCTAGCACATGTTTTTCTACATATACAGCCTAGAAAAAAAGTCTAGCATAGGTCATTTTGGCCTTTTACCACAAAATAGGTAAGAATGGAAATCTATGTTGTAGGCATGTAAAATTTATTGAGGTAATTTCCCTCCTATCTCATTTTTCCTTTAACGGCTATTCTTCCCTGAGAAAGAAATCTCTTTCTGTGCTTTCTGTTTTTCCAAACAGCTTGAAAAACCTGACTGCACTTTTCCTTGCATTTCAAGCATAGTCAGTATTTGCAACAACTTTCTGAAAAACAAGTGGGATCATGATGGACATGTGGCTAAGGTGTGGGCAGAGCTATGTGGAAAGCAGAGTTAGAATTATTTTTCCAATATACAAGTGCAATTTCATGTGCAATGACTTATTTAACAAATTATTTTTATATCTCAACTCTACAATCTTCTTAATTATTTTTAATACAATTTTGATTCTGTTACGTAACGAAAAAGCTTCTGATAATTTCTTTGGATTTTTTTGTTTGTTTTTGTTTTGTTTTTGTTTACATATTACAGAGGCAAGATGCCTAACAGCTTGAGGCCTTTACAAAGCACAGGGCCTCTTGAGTCCTCATTTTCACATCTCCTCTCTTTGAAGTGGGAACATTTTTGTACTTAGTTTCCCTCTTTTTTCTCCCTCTTCTCCCTTCTGTTTCATATTCGCAAGCTTTTTGAGGTCTCCTTTTCTTCTCCCTGCTTGTACTGCTCTCCCTGTCCTGCTTACCACTACATGGTGTCAATTGCTAACCTGGCACCTCACCAGGCTCTTTGGTTCTTGCCTACACTTCTGCTGTGTAAGGACACGGTCACATGCAAAGCTTTCCTACTTCTTGCTCTGTGTAGATATCACAGCCATTCAGTTGGCAATGCAAACTTAAAAATAATCTATCAGGTCATGAAGGTTCAAAACCATGCATTGCTGATCTCAGAAATAATGGTATTTGGCAAAGGTCTTTAAAAGACCCATGAACTAAGTTAATTTTTTCTTTTTAATCTAAAGAGGTAACTTGAACTTCTGTAATCACCCTTCCTCGGAATGTTGGAAGAGATGGCTTCAAACGTTCGTATCTTTTCAGTCTGTCTTGTATTCTGTAAGTTTTCTAATGAAAATTTATGAAGGGCTTTTCACAGAGTCCTTAACAGCAGAAGGCTGCAATTTAGAGTGGTACCAGAAAATCTGGGACCTGGATTTTCATGAGATCCAGTGTGAGCATATGAGAGACTGCTGTGCTTGTTAGCCTTTTTTTGAGTACTGGCTAAGCTCTGAAAACCTTGTCCTGTCCAGCCAAGGTGTGAGCCTCTGCGCTTGATTCCTCTCGCCTCAGTTAGGAACCAATTTGCTTTGGAACCAATTTGCGTTAGACTCCCTGCATATCCAGTGACAAGAAGGCAACAGGGGTAGCTAACCCCACTATCATCTAAAGCACCCTTTTTAGGACCTTCTTTTTTTCATTGACAGTATGGAGACAACAGTGTCCGTGTGCCTAACTTGGACACCTTGATCAGGTGGGATGAATTTTTGCCTTCCAAAATAATTTGGTATTTTTGTGCCTTCATGCTGGCCTGGCTATATACATAAGGAAGAAGGCAATGAGAAGGTTACCTCACTCCAGTGCTTTGCTCAGCCCAAGGGGGCTATGTTGCATGCACAACGTGTCTGGACACTCCTGTAACCATTCCAGCCCTCTGGGTCTGATCCACCCTGTGCTTGGACCTCCTTCATCATAATATGCCTTGAGGCTGGCTGTAATTTTGCAGAGCAGTAGATTACTAGGATTGTTGCTTCTGCATCTCTTCCTGCTGCTGGCAGGTCTCTTCTGCAGTGATTTGGTTTTCTCAGTTTTAGGAGGCTGCAGGCTGTCTAAGAGGCAGCAATCCTCTTCCTTCTGTAAGGACTCTGGTAATAACTCTGGTCTGACTGAGCCTATTAAGGGTTTTCAGTGGAGAAACATTTAAACAGTGGATCCTGTGGTTTGGTTTAGGCATAAAGGCTGCCCTGATCTGATTGAACCTGTTGTGGGTGTGCAATTTCTTCTTTTGTTGCTGTGAAAAAGCAAGTCATTGATGGAACATAGGTGCCTTGAGGTGTGGGCAATGGCAGAATAGAATTTCATATCAGACCAAGCACCAAAATTCAGCCTCAACTATATGTCAGTCCTGTTTTGGCTCTAGTCCTCTAGCTCTTTACTGCATTGGGCCCTTATTAATGAATGCATTTTTGTTTTAATACCAATTCAGTTGTGGGTTTTTTTTTTGTTGGAAAGGTAGGGTTTATGATTTTTCCTGTGAGTCATGCAGATGTCCTGGTATTTTAAGCACCACAAGGTTGAATTAGTACTACAAAGAAAGGGCTTTATGTCTGATTTACTTATGACGAACTAATTTCTGCTGCACAGAACCTATTTTGCCTGAAACGTTTTTGTTTAAATAGAGTAATATTTTAATCTTGTGCTTTGGGTCCTTTTAAACCTGATTCTATTTTGTGCTCCTATTATCCCAATAACAGTTCAATTAGGAGTGGTTAAAAATCAAGATATTTATTTTAATTGCATGCTTATCTTTTGAGGGTATACTGCAGTAAATAAGGAACATTTGAACAAAAAAACCCTAACATTGCAACATGTCTTGTCACATTATACTTACCCTACACCTGATTTCAAATGTAAATTGCACAGCATTTAGCTCTAATGAAAATACTCTAGTGAAGGAAATTGTTAAGATTTTCTGGTGCTCCCCTAGGGGTAATATTAAAACCTCCATTACTAACATCTCACTCTGAGAAGACAAAATGTGCACTGAGAATACAAAAGCTCTGTTGGCATCTAAATGTGTGCCAATTAATTCGCAGTTACAGACCTGCAGATCTGTATGGAGATGTAAAAATAGGACCTGGGAAAGCTATTTAGATCCCTGTATAGCAGGGCTTCTTGACCCTGGATTTCTAGTGTTAGTTTAATCATGGCATTCTGCTTTCTATTTATTTATATAGTTGCCTCAATGAACAAATTAATAATTATACAGCACATTGACAAACATGCCGAGTAATATTTGCCAGATTTTAAATTAATTTAATTCAAGGGCCACTTCATTTACAGGATTCATAGGCACATCAAGGAGTAGCTTTTGCTTCATTGCTATTCAGATTACACCAAGATTTTTCATCATTTTTCTCTCTCCTTTTTATCTCTCTCCCCTCCCTTCACTGAGGAAGACAATTTAACTTGCTTTTCCAAATAGGTAGTTACTTTCAGGCAGGTGGAAGACAGGTAAATGACAGACAAACAGAATGTAGATAAATGCATTGGTGACATACATTTAGAGAGATAATAATTTTTATTATGAAAAAAAGGAAAACAATTAGGTAGCGCTAACACCTCATCTTTATTTTCCCATTACTTCCAATTTTCAATCTATCTCTTTTTGTTTTTCACCTACAATTTCCTTTGAAAATTATTTTAATTTCAAGCCTGTCTGTTGATTCTGTGGAGGAGTGTTTCCATGTTGAACATCAACTCAGTCACACAGAAGTGCCATGCTTTGCATTGTTTGTCAACAGAAACGATATTAGGACCACCAGCAACTGACTTGAACTTCAGTATTTGAATTGAGAAATGTATGTCCTATGGCAGGAAAACCAAACTCTTTTTAATGAAGACTGTGTCCTTTGACCAGGGGGAAGGAGCTGATCATCAATCTTTAAAAACAATCCCCCCCCGCCTTTCTCCAACATTGCCATGTTCAAGCAAATTCACAGAACGGTGCTGCTTTTATTTACTAGCCTTCTCTTTCCGATTCCCATTTCATGATTGTTTTGGAAGAAATGAGACCAATTGGTGTGTGAAAAAGATTATCTTTTTTAAGAGGTGGTGGATTGCTATATTGGCCAGTAGATAGCAGGGTCCTCCGCTGGAAAATAGAGAATCTGAGAGATATTTAATAACTTCTCCATATTATTTAGAACTGCAATTCTGGGGGGGTTAGTACCCCTTCATTACACTTTTTCTACCTCACATGATCTGTTTCCATCTATTTAATTACAATAACACCCCTTAGATGCTGACACTTATAGATGCATGCTCAGTTGTAGAATGAGACTATTGAAAGCCCCTTTCATTCCCTTTCTGATATCACCTAGTTTGTACCCAAAATATCCCTTCCATGGCAAAGGAGATTGCCAGTCCCAGGAGCCATTCCACTCAGCCACCAGAGCATCATGGCAGAGCCTGAGCTGCCATGTCCTCCCACTGCATCCCTCAGCCCCTTCAGCCACAGTGCTTCCTCAGAAATAGTGCAGAAATAGGTTGGGTAGGCAGACCTTCCTTTCTGGGCTAAGCACTCGCTTCACCTGATTCAATTGCAAGGTGAATATGCAATAGTCCTGTGGGTCCAGAAGTGCTCAGTAGTTTGTTAAACAGAGACAACTTGATCAGCTGTGTTTGCTCTCCTGCTCTTTGCTAACTAAATCTAGCCATGGGCATAGCAGAGCTTTTAGGGACCAGATCCTCAAAGGTAGGAAGTTCAACTAACAATGGGAACTGGGTTCTAAAAGCTTTGGAGGAGGGATGCTGTGTAATTATACTTGACTTCAAAGATGTAGCTAAATAGTGAAACTGAGGGCTATGAATGGGGCTCATCTCATCCAGCTTCAGGTGGAGGCTTAAATAAATGCATGTGGGTGTCTATAAGCGAGTGAGGTGCCTTGGCTTCTGCAATGGATGCTGGAGGTCTAGGACCCAATTCAGTTACCTAAACATATGCCTTGAGAATTCTTCCAGGCTCTCTAGGCTGTTGAAGACCTCTGCATGAGACTGACATATGTGAGAGTGACATATTTCCTTTGGCAGCTGGAGGCCAGACAGCATATGCTAAGGTACCCCTGTTACTTGCTTTGGATGAACTGCATCTAGGCTCCACTGACTATGTCTGCATGAACTGTACTGGGAGCTCAGGCATCTCACCCACCTATAGTCCTACATGTTGGTGCCTAAAATAAGGGGTCCTAGCTGGCGGTGAAACCCATCCTAAATACCTACTGGGAGGCAGAGGTAGCAAGATGAAACTCATTTAGCGACACTAGCAATGAGAAAACAAAATTTAAAGGAATACAAATGAATTGGCTCTTTTCCCCTGGGTCCACTGAATACTAAATTTTGAGATGAAAATTCTTTATGTGACACATGGATCTGTCTGGAGAAGAGCAGTGTCTCAGAAACCATTTCAGGAGAGATCAGAGGGACTGGGAGTGAATTGTATAGCAACATTTGAACCAAATGCCTATTTCTAATTTTTGTGAGACCACTTAAAGGTGGAACAACAGTAGTTGGCAACATGTAAGATAGGTATTATGGAGAAAAAAAGAGGGCTGTGAAGAAAATTGAGAAACAATTTTTATGCCTTTTACATATATTGCATTTAGTAAACTTGTGAATTATCAATGAATTGTAGGATTCTTCTCAGAAACAAATAGGAAATAGCTGTGCTTCATGTAAGATGTTAGCAGTCTCTCACACTTATGTCTGAACAACTTTTCATAGGTAAAAACACTTTAGCTGGCACGATTATCACTGTTCACTGCTGTATTCAGCATGCTGCTGAATGTGATAATGAGTGATGTCTTTTTTCCATCACTTCAATACAGGTATGCAATTTATTCTGCCAGTAAACACTATTATAATGTAAAATTTATAATACAGTATCTTTCAATGCCAGTCAAGAGTAATGGTTTGAAGGAACTCGAATGTGTCTGTTATGTATCAGAGCAAACAAACCCTACATTAACAACAAAGTTGCTTACTTGGCAAAATGGTGTAGCTGCCTTACTTTGCTTGCTGGTACACATATCTTAACAGCAACACTGCTTACTGCATTGTCGTGGCCCCAAATTCCCTCAGTATTTCTATATGTATCTCACAGTATTATAGGTGTCAAAGGAAACAGGCATCACAATGACACATATTAGGCATTTGGAGCATTAGATTTACCTTATAATATCCCCACAGCTCAAACCCAAGGTCAGCACATCTAATGATCCTCGGTGTTGTTAGCCAGATAAACTCTCACATTACTCCTGCACATTTAAGTTGACAATACAAATAAATACTTTCTGCTGTGTGTATGTGTGGGGGTAGTGTTCTTTCTTTCAAGAGCTTTTAGATGATATTCCAAATAATTTCTAATAATTTAAAAGCCTTTTAAAGAACAGGCTCTTCTTCCAATAATTGACAGGCAAGACAATACCAGAGGGGGAGGCGAGGTGGAGAGGGGCGGAGGTGTAGATTGCTCTATATAAAAGCCTCTAAATTATGTTGTCAAAATTATAGCAACATTTTTTTTTTTTCTCAAAACCCTTGAAAGATCACACTCCTCCAGTCCCAGACTTCTGGCTTTCGTTTGTTTTGTGCAACCAACCTAAAACTTCATGTCATGATACCTCTTGTAATTGGCGGCACCTGTTGAGTTCAAAATCAGCCTAGGACCAGGAGCCCAAACATGTGACTGATAACGTTTTCTCCATTTTTACACAGAACTACAAGAATAAAAATAATTTGGCTGCTGCTAGTGGTGCCTGTGGTGTGTAGGTTGGATCTGTGGTTATTTCCCATTCTTTACCAGATATTATTGTGAACAGTAACCTGTCTGGAGATTGCACTGTAGGCTGATATGATGAGACACTTTTGATAGTGGGGAAACCACTGATCACGGGCTCTTCAGCTGGGAATAGTCTCAACTGAGACAAACATTCAGTAACTTGCTAAATATACGGTAAAACTGCTCAGGATTTACCAGATTACTCTCTTACACCTATGACGAAGCTGCTTCCAAGTCAGGAGTCTCAATGACTCTATATTTCAGTTCAGACATCTTCTTGATTATTGGCTTCTCAATATCTCTTCCAGGCTAGAAATTCTCCTAAGAAATTTTTTCTTTATTTCTTTCTCTGTTAAGATTTAATACCCAGTGTCTTGTTAGATGGTTTTGGTCTTGGAGAACAGAAAATCTGTGTCAAGGGTCCATTCAGGAGCAAAATCATATTGTCTCTCAGGCATTAATTGTTGCAGTAAACTTGTGAAAAGAATGATGTGGTAGAAGTACCTCTGGTCACTTCACAGTAAAATAATTTATCCTAGAAGTAAGAAGCTGGAAAATTTAATTAATTTGCTGCTTGAAGCATTTTAATGTATTTCTTTTTTCAGGATATTTATTCTTCACAGCATTCCAAGGTGCAATTCATTTCTTGCTGTAGTCATCATGTCCATAAAACCTATGTAGCTCAAGGATTTCAGAATTGAAGATGTGTTTTGAACACGATATTAAATACAACCAGAGTTTCTGCATGCTGTCCCACATGCTGCATCATTTATTATCACTCTCCCTTCATAAAATGTCTGTTGGATAATAAAGCTTCTATAAAATCTGTCTGCTCAGCCATCTGTCCGTCTTCAACATCCCAAACACAGAGCAAAGCTCAGTGGCTTGCGTGCGCTTTTCAGCTTTGGTTCATACAGAGTGTCTTATTAAAGTGGGAGAACAATCAACCCTTCAAAAAAGGCTGAGAAAACAAGCAAATCCCTTCCACAAACAAGAGAGAGAGAGTGAAATGCTGTCTCAGCTTTTGGTGTTCAACTCTGCAGCAAGTATTGCATCCTGTAGTGCTTTATGGCATCTGTCTGCTGGAAAGGCTGATTAAAAAGGAAGGCTAAATGCATGCTGTTGTCATCTGCTGACATTTCAATAACATGACAAAATTTTTATTATTTTAAGAAATCTTTCTACGAGTAAACTGTGTGCTTTTAAAAAACATACTACACATGATCTGCATGAGTTGAAAGTCTTGATATTTTTGACAGGTGGATGAGTAGACTGCAGTCACTCCTAGCTGCAAGACAAGGAAGAATTTGGTCTGGAAACTTGCTGAAGAAAGGGACTGTTTGCTACTCTTCGGAGCAATATGAACACCTCTCCCTCCTATCCGTGTTTGGGCTAAGCAAGCTAAATGCTGGAACACAGGGAGCAGGTACAGGTTGTATTTCTACCATGCTGGTCATGTTCTTGGTCTGACCCCCGCTGCTGTGGTAGAATTTGGCTTGGTACTGCATGGTGTTTGGGACTTGGGTGAATCGTGTCCCCTTGTTATACCTCAACTTCCCTGTTGATGAACTGCAGATGGTGATGGTGGATATATAATTTGTAACATACTCTGAGATCCTTAGAAACAGGAACTGGTTTCTTTTGTGCTTCTAAATCAAGCACAGAAATTATATTACAAATTAAAAAGGAGATTCATTTGAGAACTGAAACTGGAAGCAGAGACTCCATCTTCCCACATGTCAAAATCAGAAACCAGACTCTGCTCTTTTTCCTTTCTCTAAGTTTTATTACCAAGTAGGGGCAATGAAAAAACTTCTCCTTAGTCCAGTGTGATTTATGTCAGCATCCAAGTCGGCAGTTCTCCGTGCTAGTGAAGTTCTGCCATTGGCAGAGAAAGGGTCAGAGTACACTGTGACTGTGTTGGCAACAGCCACCTGAAGTGTTAATATGCTGTGGCTCCCTTTGATCCCAGTGGCTGTTCTTACTCTTTCTGCACTCAGCCTATTTCTGAAGTGTCCTCCAGACTTCTCCACTAGTAACCAGGTCTCTGCTGGAGAGTCAGACACACTGATGTAACAACGTGGTATTATTAATTATATTGCTAAAGAATATTTGAATTATCATAATTTCTCTCCTTTCTTATTTTTCTGAGTTGAATTTTATGTGTGACATTTTGCATAAGAAAGGGTTTTATCGTTTCATGGGAATTAAGGGAAAAAGAAAGAGGAATTAGAATTGCTGGGAGATTTTGCAGGAAAATAGTATTACATGAATGCTAAGACACATCAAGTGGTCTCTAGGGTGAAAAGCCATCTGGGAGACATTAATGTCCTTCAGCAAGGTTACAGTTAGGAGAAAGTAGCATCCCCAAAACTAGGAGTGGATTAGCTTGGAAATATAAATTAGACAATGTACATCTCCCCTCCTGGATACACCTGCGCGCACACACACACACATACCTTTTCTGGGACTACAAAAAATGCTTTTCATCTGCGCTGTTTGAGCACTGTGCCTCGGGTTGTTTCCATACTGACTCATAACTTCTAAGAACATGCTCTGTGCACAGAGATGCTGTGTATATACCCTTTTCCATAATGGTAAATAAATCCCATCCTTTTGGTCAAAGCTGTAGAATCTTTTCAAGCTTATTTTGACAATTAACGTAATTTCCTAAAGGTAACTTTCAGTAACGATTCTAATCTAATGGTCATGTGCTAATTTTTGGTCTGCTGCTGTCAAACCCAGCAGTCATTTAAGGGTAGTCTACAAGCTGTGTTTCGTCTTTGCAACTATCCCATCTACCTGCTCTATTTTATGCCTGCAATGACAGGGGATACTGCAAAGATTAATGGGATTTAAGTATGTGTAATGTTTGTGTATATACTTAAATGTACACCGTGTTTCAAAGCTAAATGATGCCATGACAGGTGGAACCAGTGCTTGGCATGTAACTAAGACACCAGTCTTGAATGGTATTGAATTTCTGGCTAATTCTGAGAGTTCCTTTTTTTCAGGTGTGGCAGAGCTGATGTTGATGCAGATGTCATTTGTTTTCCTCTTAGTCTTGCCCCTTGCTCCAGCTCTGCCTGGAGACTGTCACCAGTGTAAACTAGAGCAACCTGTTTTTTTTGGTTTTTTTCTTTCCTCAGGTTTCTCCATCACATGCTCCCTGTAAGCCAAAGCAGTACTTAGTTGCCACTTTTGAACAGAAATAAAATCACATTGGGACAGATCCAAGAATCAGACCTGACACTTTTAAGCCTGTTTTTGTCTACTCAAGTGCCAAGATAACAAAACACAGTCTTTCTAAAATACTTAAAAAAACCCCATTTTCATATGTTCATGTATCTCAAGAATCACTGTGTTACCTGTAAAAAAGAGTTTGCATTAATCTGTGAAGAATGGTAACTTTCAATCCCTTGAGTGGTCCCTCCCAACAAAGTAAGTATGTGCAATAAAGGATTATGATCAAGAAAGCAGTTCTTTTGTAATGAGAGTGCTTCTAACATGATGCTATAATCATATGTGCAGGGTTACCAAATAATTTGCTTTTGCAGTTACTTTTATGACAGTAAGTACCAGAGGAGTAATAATTTGTGTCTGCTACACATTGTAAGCTGTTGTCAAACAGATAACCTGTCTACATGTTCAGAACCAGTATCTCCTGCTGTTCAACTCCATGGACAATGGGGTTTTAATCACCAAGGCACTTAGAGTAGAATATAGGTTCAGACTGTGCATGGAGGTGCTCTAGTACTGGTAGAAAGGCAGTAACTGCTCTCTGAATAGCACTTACAGTATATTAGCTACTGGAGGCAAGTGGTTTCTTTTTTTCTTTTTCTTTTGCAAGAACATCACTTTTCTGTGCCATAAATCCTGTTCATGATTTATACTTTGGTGCTTCATTCTGTTTTTTTGTTTTCAATGTATTTCTTAAATAAACCAATTGTAAGTTATTTTCTTGTCACTGGAGATGGAGAAATGTGAGTTAACTCTCACCCATTAGCTCTGAAATAAATAAGATCTTCCATCAGAAATAATAAAGTGAGTCAAACTCAATGCCACATTAAATCGCTTGAAAGCTTTCAAAATGATTAACCAGCAGGGTGAGCTGTTTCTTTAGTAAGAATCACCCACTGGACAAGATGAGAAGAGGACTTCTCATTTCTCTTCTTTAGATTAGGAATTTATGAAAGAGACAAATCCAAAGAAATACTACCTACTGGAATAAAATCATAAACACCTTTAGGCTCCACTGTAAGAAGTCACTGTTTGTTGCCCAATAAAAGGTTTTTTTTACAACTGTATTTGTGCTATTTGCCAAGTAGGAGGTAAGCAGAGAATTCCATTAAGTTAATAACTCCTCTTGCCTGGATTACACCCCCTTTGCCCATTGCCTGGCTGGCAGCTCATTTGAGCTCTTGGCAAGAACTGGAGCACAAGCTTGGCTGGGTGCAATGGAGACTGTAAGTAGATACTTACAGCTTTCTGGAGCCAGATATCTTTCCAACAGTATCAGTAAAGGAAGTCTCACAGGTAAAAGCCATGGTAAACTGGACTGGAGCAACCATATCTGCTGGTCTCTCCTTCAGCTTCATTGATAGGGGAGAGAATTCAGTCTTGGATTAGAGGTTCAGCTCTTCAGTTCCTCTGAACCAGAGGGAGAGATTTACTATACATTAATACCAGCCATGACTGACAAGGCAAAGTGTATCTTTAGAAAGCAAGTTGGTGGTTCAGGGGATGAGAGCCATGCAACTCCCAGAAAGGCCAGTTTGCTTCCTTAACTGTTACATGTACCACATACCTAGATTTTAGATTTGGATTTTGTGTATTTGGCTTTCATTGTTAATATGAAGGTCTTTTTTATACATAAGATTGATGCCCCCTTACTGAAGACATGGCTGCACAATTTGTGTCTGTGAAATATCTACCAAAATCATCATCCGGCCAAGAGCTTCACAAAATGCACAAGGCTCTTCAGTTGAAGGGTCTCCAGGAGTGGCTAAGAGATGGAAGATGTAGATACATCCCTCTCTGCTCCCCTGCTTGCCCAACTGGGTGGGTTGGCTTGGGACTGCCAGGAGCCTTGGCACCAGCAAAACCTTGTGACAGGACTCTGGCATGGGAGCTGCAATGGAACTGCTCATGAAGCCATTTTGTTCCAGGGCCAATATTTAGCTCCTTTTAGCCTTTATCTGCAAACCCAGTGTGGTTCAGTAATCTTTCTTGTTATCACTGCGTCTTTGTAGGCTGATATCCATACCACTGTGCTCAACAGAAGACATGGACAGCGAAGATGTATCTTTATTTCTTTAAGCATTTTCAAAATGTTCAGAAGTGAATGCTTTTGATTCATTTAGATACTTTTAAAAACATTACTCACTGGAACTAACTTGTGGGAGTCTGTTGCATCTGGATAAATATCATTCTTCACATTACTGAGTGAATATTGCTGTGACTCATTTAACTTTTTAGGCAATTTTTACTTTGCAGTTTTCAGCCGGCTCTGTAGTGGGTAAAATTAGGTTTAATGGAAAAATTAACTGCTGTATGAAAACAATATTCATTAAGAGTCAGATTCATTGGCCACTGTTGATATCAAGGAAGAATTCCACTCTGGGAGCCACGAAATTCCCCAGGTTTAGCTGTACATTGGAGTCTCATCCAGTTTAGAGGCATCTAGTCTAGGGCCCATGAACTTTCCTAGTGCTCAGTGATTATGTCCAGCTGTGTTTGCTGGGTATGTCATGATGACATTTTAAAATGAGAAATGGCCTCTTCCATCGAGCAATAGTACAGGATAAGGGAAATTGAACAGTATATAAGCCACAGGGATTAATATTTCCAGAACTGCTTTCTGACGTAGCCAGTATTTTACATTTTGGTGTTGAAGGACTGCCAAATATTGACCAATCTGAATCAAATTTTCACCTCTCATTGAAAAAAATTCAGATGGGGAATATGGTAATTTCTCCCCTTTTTTCTGTAATGCAGAATTTCAGAGTTTCATTAAATTAATTCAAGAATTACTAAAAATATTAAACTTAATAACAATTAATTTCTGAGTTCTTTTTAAAAACATTTTAGAAGCTAAATTTCTTGGTTCTAAGTAAAGAGATCATGTTCATATCTGTGTTTTCTTTATGACAGTTTTATAAAAGATTTTGTTTTTACACATTAATTGTTTGTTTTTTGAGTAGTTTTTATGACACAGTTTCATCTCAGATGGTCAACATTATAATTATCGCCTAAAGTTTAGCCTCAGCAATGGTACCAATATAGAACACTACATTCTGAATGCTCACTTTAAATTATAGCCACTTTGACAGCTGTGCTGCTTAGCATTATCTGAGGAAAGCAAACATATACGGTATTCAAGTGCGTGTTGATGTTTTTCAGCCCACTCACTTAGAAACTAAACTTTTTCTCAGGTATGAACTGAACTGGTTTGCTGTATATTCTATATTGCATCCCTTTGCTCTGTTATATAGCCCAGACTGTTTTCCCATAAAGGTACCATATAAAGGGGTACTTCCTACTGCTCTCAGGTACTACGGCAATTCAGGGTTTACTCTGTGTTATGGCAGCAAAACCTCCACAGTCCCTATGACTTCTGAAGAGAACAAATGAAAGGAAATGGCACTTTTCATGAGCCATACAATGACCATGTTGTTGTGGTAGCTGGGCCCAAGCTGATAATGCTTCTGAATACACTTGGGTGCATTGTGCCTTCCCTGTTAAAAACAAAAAATCACCTCAAAGGTGCGTAGTATAAGCACCGAGGGATTTCTGACTCTATAGATGAAGCTGCTGATATACCAAAGCAGGTAATATTATTAACTATGTTGTTATCTATGACAGATGCCTGATACATATGGGCTGATCAAATCTAGCCCAGCTTGTTGGCTAGAAATTGTTTTGCCTGCAAAGAAATTTACAGGACTGAAGCCAATACTTTCAGAGATTTCTCTGCCCCATTTACTCCTTTGAGGCTACTCAGGTGGCTGAGAGAAAAAGTATGTGCCTTCTAGGACTGGCAGACAGCTGAGAAAGGGTCTTTCCAAGTGTCCCTCTCAAGAAGTGACCCATAATCTTGGCTTTAGGAAGCAGTGAATATGTGCTGCCAGGCTTGTTTTAATGTCACATGGCTGTTTTTTAAAGTTGTTGCTGGCTGGGGCCCTTGGAGGCTTTTAAACAGACTCATATTTAGCTACCACAGCATCTCTCCGTCTCTGGAGGCTCATCTTTGACCATCTGTTTTTGGGAGATGAAAACTGCTTTCGGTTCCTAATATCATTGTCTGCTAAAATCAGGAGAATTGGTAGAGTGTTATAAAACTGGAAATTTGGACTTTATCTTCCATCTTCAAAGAGGGAGATTTTTATTTTCTTTTGCCAGGGAAGGCAATGTTTGCAGCTGACTAGTGGGAAAGGCCATTTCTACTCAAAGATGTTGTGAGGCACCAATGTACGGAGTGACCAGTTTATGGAACAGGATGAAGGATGGAAAACAAGACAGTTGTGACAACAGAAATGGTTAACAATTGCTCCATGTGCCCTAAGGTGTTCCTCATAAGCTAGGAGAGGGGAAAGAGAGGGTTTCTGCTTTAACTGCATTGCAAATGCAGCAGGGAGAGTGATTTATGGACTTAGTGCTTAGGCTCTGTAACACCTAATGCCAAATACTGGTCACCCGTGTTTCAAGCATTCATACTGCTTCATACATCTTCATACAAGTGTTCATACATGAAGGGCAGGGGATACTTGCTAAACTTTAGGGACTTGCTAAACTTTAGGGACAAGTAGCAATAAAGCCTCAATTTTCCTTGTTTCTGAAACAATTGATCCAGCTTTATACATCCATCCTGGTCAATGGAAATACTTGATTTTCAGAGGTTGAATTATCTGTTGTACTATGCACCACTATTATTTTCCACTGAAGTCTTTCCACTACAGAAAGCTCAGTGTATTTGACTGTCTGTGTCACTACAGTTGGTGAAACACATGCCTGGACTGGTGAGCTCTGAGCCTGATTCTCTGCTCCATTATACTGCTTTTCATGCCTTTCACCTCTGCTGACTTCAGTAGTACACCAATTCAGAGGATTTACTTAAGTGGACAAATTCTGCTTTTGAGTACGTTTGTGTTTTGATAAAGGCCTTGATATTAGTTTGGATGAAGATGAGTGTCATTGAGAACAAAACATGGTCCAGGAAGATGTATCTCTGACATAACTGTGTGAAGAAATCAGTCATAACTACTTAGTTTTTTTGGCTGTTTATATCAAATCAGTCCTACTTGGTCCATTGTGCCACTGTTCATCTCTAGATGGAGGCCTGAGGTGAGATGAATCAGGAGGGCTGGTGAGCACCCTTGCTGGAGCTGACAGTTGTCTGAAGGAATGTTTATAGGAAATAAATGAATGTCTGAACTTGCCGGTGGCCTTAACTTGCTCTTTATAAAACAGCTTGGCTGATGCGTAATTGTATGCCAAGAAATCAATTTGCTTAAATCTTAAAGGAAATAGTTATCTTTTAATTTGTTACTTAATATAGTTACCTTCTAAAGGCAGCAAAACATAGGTTAAATAGAGTACCTCAATGATGAAAAAAATGAATTAATTTCTTACAGAAGTGCCTGTCTGTCTAATGGAAACCTCCAGAAGGAATGGCTTCTGTTTCTTGCTGCAAATGGTTGCTCTCATGTAGAGGAGCTATTGCTCTATCAGAAATCATGCCGAAGTCTATTATTCCAAGGAGACATTTTTGTTATAAAAAAGTGATTTGTTATTCTAAAGCCTTGGCAAACAAACACATAAAAAAAGCATTCATTTGGAGGCATGGCAATAATTCTGGGTAGGAAGCTATGATGCTAGTTTACTTCATTTTGTTTCAGAGAAGGGGACAGAATTTGGCATGAACAACAAATCTATACAAAGTCATTTGTCAGGCTCAGCTAGCATCAGTGTGATGTCCTTGAAAGTAGACTGCTTCACCTCATACATACTCTGATATGGAGGGAGAGACTGCTGTTTTAAATCTAAAACATTGAGAAAGGCAATGTGCAAACAGCTGGCACTAGCTTTTACTGAAAATTCAGGAATGTGCTGAGATAGGAAGAGAGCATATACAAATTATTTTCACTTTGTCACACAAAGGTAGGTTTCTCTGTATTGATGTGCTACAAGATTTTACTGCTTTTTCATCATGTATTGAAAATCTTGGACACTATAAGGTACATGGTCAATAGATGGCAGCAAGTCATTTGGCCTGACTATTACCTCTTTTGGACAATGATCTGAACACAATCAGCACTCCCCTTCCCCTTTTAAGAAAAGACCTCCTTCTTCTTTGCAATTTTAAAGACTGCAATGAGATGTATAAGGCAATGACAATTATTCATGTGTTTCATCAAACAAATGTACTATCGCAGGTATCTAGTGTGTCTGTTTTGTAAAAAATAACATTTTAGTATAACTTCCATGTTTCTTTAGCCCAACAAATATAAACCCCTTTTATTGGGATCCAGAGTGATAAGAATTAGTGATTTCCCAAGGAAATGCTTTGTCAAGGCACAGCAGAGGAGCCTGTGGTAGAGGGGAACTCCTTCTATAGTGTACACACTTTCCCCTGTAATGACCTTATGTCTCTTTATGACAGTGGGTGAAACTGGCAGGAGGAAAATGTTGGTAACATTAACTACTGAATGAAGAAAAGAGCAGTATTTTTTTTAAGTACAGGAGCTGACAATAAAGTTACTCATTGAAATATTCCTTCCAGGAACTGAACTACAAGCTCATTCTGTTACCCAAACTGGCCACACTTCCCAGAGGGGTTTTCATCTATTAGTTCAGTGTAGGAACTTCAACACCAGGGATTTCTGTGATCTGAGTCCTGGCTCTGACGCTAATCTCTTGTGCAGCCTTGAAAATGGATAAGATCTCTTGATGAAATCTGTAGGAATCTATAAAGCAAACCAGTACATGATCCACTAGTGAGTCTTTCTCGTCTGTAATCTTTACTTCTCCCTGGTATTCCAATATGACTGTCCTAGAGCAAGAATGTCCTGTAAAGGAAGAGGAGGGAAAGGCATATTGGTTTTGTTACTAATCTCATCTCTTACAAAGCAAGAGATTCCAAAAAAAACCAAATCAACCAACTGGGTCCAGTCCTGGTTAACATCTTTGTTAATGATCTGGATGATGGGCCAGAGTGTGCCCTCAGCAAGTTTGAAGATGACACAAAACTGGAGTGAGTGGCTGATAGGTGCTGCCATCCAGGAGGACCTTGTCAGGCTGGAGAAATGGGCTGACAGGAACCTCATGAAGTTCAACAAGGAGAAGTGCGAAGTCCTGCACCTGGGGAAGAACAGTCCCAGGCACCAGTGTATGTTGGAGGTTGCTCAGCTGGAAAGCAGCTTGGCAGAAAAGAACCTGGGGCATCCTGGTGGACACCAAGTTGAACATCAGCAACCAATGTGCCCTTGCTGCAAGGAAGGTGAATGGTATCCTTGACTGTGTTAGGCAAAGTATCGCCAGCAGGTTGAGGTAGGTGATCCTTCCCCTCTATCAGCATTGGTGAGGCCACACCTGGGGAACTGTGTCCAGTTCTGTGCTTCTCAGTACAAGAGAGATATGGACATACTGGAGGAAGTCTGATGAAATGCCATAAGATGATTAATTTCTCCTATGAGGACAGGCTGAGAAAATGTTCAGCCTGGAGAAGAGAAGGCTCAGCGGTGGATCTCATCAACATATATAAATACCTGAAGGGAGGGTGCAAAAAGGATGGAGCCAGGCTCTTTCC
>KZ506505.1:63280-96370 GCA_002844005.1 Limosa lapponica baueri
TTTTTTTTTTTTTGGTGCTATGGAGTGTCTCTGGTTTCTGCTGTCAGTTTGGGAGAAGGAGGACTTAACACAAATGCCCCCTTTGCTTGTGCCCTAGGACATCTTTGTTGTGACTGCTGACAGAGCACTGTGGGGCTTTATCTGTTTTTTCACATCTTCGATGTTTGAAGCGTCCTCCCATCAACAGGTTACTTTTTCCTATTTGCCTGTTCTAAAGACACATTGCTAAAGTCTCAGAGGGGGTTGTAAACTGAGGTCTTCTCCATCCCCAGGCATGATAGTTTTAAGAGAATTCATTTGGGGGATTCTGCCCTTTGTGGGTTTGGGGTTTTAGTTATTCTTCTCTCTCTTTCTCTCCCACCCCCTCCTTCTGATCCTTCCTCTTCCCCCAGCAGCACTGGCTCAGCCCAGCTTTTTTCCCCTCAGTGGTGCACTCAGCTACTCCTTACTCAAGTCCTCTCCCCCAGTCTTTCCCTCTGCTTGGTGCTCCTGAGTCTCCAGCTGCCTCTTCTTACCATCTCCCCAGATTCTGGGGACCCTCTCTCTGACCATCAGCTTCTCACTGTTCAGTCTTGCCAACCAGACTGACCCTTGGCATTTTCAAGCTATTTTGGCTACCATTGCCAAAAGTCTTTTGATCTGCTCTCTGCCCTTTCTTACAGTGACCAGTTACTGATTATCTTGCCACTGCACTGTTGCCTCTCCTTAGAGTTTTTTTCCCTCTTTCTGGACAAGGTTATTTTACCAATTTTTGCCATTAGCCTCACAGTTCTTCTCTGATAATGATGAAACTGTTTGTGTGTGACTATTACAACAACTCCTAGACTAGTAGTCTTGTAGCTGACCCAATACTGTTCACTCAGTTTACATGTTTTTGGTATGCACTTTTGGTGCAGAGCCTAAAGGCCCAAGTCCTTATCTTGGTCTATATCTACTTAGGTAGACCTCCAGGCTGCTATTACAGTACAAACATTAGATTGATTAGTATTTTTATTAGCATTTAGGGAACATGGAAAGTTGGGAGCAGCCTCAAATAGTTCCTGGAATCCTGGAAAGAGGGAGTTCGGGAAGGAGGGTGATAACAAAATATGTGGAACCTTCCTTTTGCCTCTGACAGTCTTTGTGACTTTTTCAAGTGGTGAGTCAATGCTTAATCAAGCACCAGTTCTGTGAAAGCTAACAGGCATGAAACATACACATCGCTTACAGCGTACACAGGTAAGGATGCTCTTAATTTTGGTAGGGTTGGAGCCCAATTTAAGAGTAAACTTACTGACCACTGGATGTCACTGCGACACTGCAGGAATGAAAATTGAGGCAAGGCTTTTCAAAAGCGTCCAAAGGGTTTAAGAGCATGAGTCCTTATGATCATCATTTCAACTTAAAAGCCATCCTGTAATGGCTTTTGGGAATTTCCCTGAGATGAGCCTATATCCCACTGGTGTACAGTGAGCTTTAATTTTGAGAGTTAGGCACTTTAGTCTATCAAAAAAGTGTATCAATTAGTGTCATACTAAAAAGTCATGAGTGTCTCTTAGAAAGGGGATTCCCAAAAGGAGTGGTGGTTGCACTGTTTTCTGTCATTGCTACAGTGAAGATTTTGATGATAAATTAAATTAAATTATATTGTTCAAATAATAAAAAAAAAAGCAGGACTGAAGGAGATTTCAAGAGCTCAGTTAATCTACTGCACCTTAGAGCTGGAATCAGATCATGCCAATGCTAATTTAATTTGCTCTTAACAGCTGCAGTGATTTCATAACCTCATCCTGAAAAGAAACCCATTTTTTTAACTGCATCTCTCAGATCATGGTTTCCAAACTCTTTCTATTCTTGTTCTGCTTTGCAGAGATGCAAAGAAAGCAAATTAAGAGTTGTAAGGACATATAATGCCACATAAAATAGCCTATGAAAAGATAAAATAGCTGTATTATGTGATAAAAAAAGGTGAATTCTACTAAGTAAGGAAAAGAACAATCTGGGACAATGGAATACTTAGCCAATACCAGAAAATGGAAAATTAAAAAATGAAGACACATACATTCAGCAGATCACTTGAATTCAAGAGGATTCTTTCACCTTTAGGTTATTGAAAGTAAACCTCACCTGGAGAGTTGTGGAAAAGGCTGCTGATAATAACAGAGCATTTATTGTGGCAAGACCTATGGAACTTAAATTATGTGTAAATCATAAATATGAAAATCATGTTTGCTCTTTAGTTACAATTGTGGTGCAGCTGGGTGTTAAGGCTGTGCTTGTACATACATCCAATGTGCTTAATTCATTAATTCCTCTCATGGTCCAGAAATGACCCAGCTAGTCTTTGCATAGATGAGATACAGACTGGCTTGAGACAGTGGGCCAGCTTGAAGTCAGAAAACCTTCTCAACTGAGTATTTGGCTGTTACATGAGCCTGACCAGATGAGAATTTTAGACAGTTCTTGAAATTCCCTGAGGCAGCTCCTGCAGTGTGTAGTCCAATTTTTATGCTTGTGTGTTGATTAATATCCAGGGTGGAGTGTCCCAAAGACTCATCTAGGTGGTTCCTACTGCAGAAGTGACCAAATCCTACATAGGTAATAAATTTGTAAATAGTCAATGGAAATGGTTTCTGCAAAAACGGTTATGTATGACAGTATTTGTACATAGTTAAAATACTTAAGAGATAGTGTATGTGTAGTTAGCAGATACGAGTAGGAATGAAGTGCTGTGGGGAGTGTCTTATGATCCAGCTGAAGATGCTGCAGCAGGGACCTTTGCAATGGAGGCTTCTGTCACCACACAGCCATGGCTGTGTCCTGTCTGGGAGATTTCATTCCCCATGCAAGCATTACTGTAGCCAAGATACCAGTAAATGATTTTTTTTTTTTTTTAATTTTAGCAAACACTCTGTCCTTGAAGGCCTGTGCAACATATACAATTCATGCAAAATACCAGCCTATCAAATTGCACTGTTTTTGCTGTGAAAATTAGTAACAAAAAGGCCTGAAATTTCAGGGGCAAATGATGCCAGTTTCAATAAATTTCCTAACATACTTTTGAAGTTTACTTCAAAATGGCCAAGCTATCCCCTCTTCCCCTCAAAAATGGAAGTTCACATATTTTCAATGGAACTAATTTTTACCTACATTAAGTTGACTAATGTGTATTTTGTTTCTCCCTTTATTCCTCTGCAATATAGGTACCAGAAGTCACCTTCTAACCATAGAAACAATGACAGCTTTTCAAAGGTAAATAATACCTTTCATAGTCTTACTGCATTATTTCTTGGTCCCATTCAGAGATCTGTGACTACTGCCGCGCTGCCATATCTTAATTATTACATAGCCTTTGAGTTTCTGAAGTTTCTCTGTAACTTCACCTTGAAAAAATTAGAGCAAGTTATGCAAGTATAAATTGATGTAACTTCACTAGAGGTTCTGGCCTGTGGTTAGTAAGTTGCTGTGTATTTTAAAATGTTTTAAGAATTGCAGCCACAACAGGAGTCTCCAAGAATAGCTAGTCTAAAGGATCCTTGCTTGACATGATGCCCATTAACAGAATTTCACAGATGGTCAAGCCTGACTTTTATTTATTGCTCAAGTTAAGCCAGAGCTTTGTTCATAATTAATGATACGGTAGTAAACGTTTTTCTCAGCTCAGAAGTTGAATAAACATGACCCCCTGGAAGGGAAGCCAAAACCGAGAGATGACGAATATTTATCGCCAAATTACTAGACATAAATTCAATACCAAATGCGTAAATTGTTGAACGTCAGCTAGAGCCTTGTGGGTTGCATGCCACAAACAGCCTGAGCTGGAAAGTAGGATTTGGATTGGGGTTAGGGTTCAGCGAGAGAGAGCTTAGAGACGTAGTTGGAGTGGGTTGGAAATGGGCATCCAAAGAAAGGTTAGGGCAGCCAAGAGATTTGTGGCCAGAGGATGTTTGTGATGTGGGTCAGAGGTGGGGTCTTAGTCCAAGCCTGAGCCAGAATGTAGGGTTTGGATTTGGGTTTGGGTTGAGCAGAAGAGAGAGACTGAAGGTGTGGTTGGAGTGGTGCTCGAAATGGGAGTGGTGCTTGAAATGGCAGAAAACAAAATGTTTCATGTGAATGAAGGAAATTAATGGAAGATCCAGAAGTCTCTGGACATTTTATTCAAATGGAGGGATGTGCAACAGTTGAACAGGTTACCAGCAGAGATATTGGACAGAAACTATTTTAGAAAAGGGTCTATTACATGTCGGCACTGTTAAAACATATAACCAAATGATATTATGGTTTGATTTTTTTATGCTGTGAAAATGGTAGAGCCTCATGAAAATAATGAGGATACTCATTATGGTGAGTTTGCCTGTAGATAAGTAGAAATAAATACACTCTCTTTTATGAGACAAAAATCCTATGTGAAAGTTGTAAATCTGCTATAGGCACTACTTTTTCATTACATGTATTTGGCTTAGAAATCCATCTTCTTTGATATTTGTTCTAACTTTCTGTGTCCTAATCAAGTTTTAAGGGGCTGTCAGCTCAACAAAAACCACTTAGATAAAGTATCTCTGTTTTGTTTCTCCAGATGTGGAATATATATTCAAACCACTCTCTTGCCATTTTCAGTGACAAACTTAAGTGTCAATATCTTGTGACCAGCAAATGCTAACAGGAGGAAATAATTTCTTCAAAATGACAAATTCTCTATTATGATGACACATACTCAAATTCCTATATTTTGCTCATTTATGAAGTAATGTGCTCAATTAAATATGTGCTCAAGAAAATATGGAAGCCTTGTAGAATCTGGCTTATCCTAGCCAGACTTCTAAAAAGTCAAAAGCTAAATAATGCTACTTACTCTGAGCCCAAGACGAAACATACTGATAGGAGCCAGTATGAGATTAGTGCTGTAGGGACTCCCAAGAGTAAAAACTAAAAATAAACAGCAGTTAACATCCAGGGCCTGCAGCTGGTGACTTTATGCAGGTTGTTTGGTAGCAGGGTTCTGACACTGACATCAATACATAGTAGGAATTCTTTTTTAAAATTCATTAAAATGCTTGTTCTAGACAAGTTTTGAGTAACCCACCTTAAAGCATCCCATGAAAACTCTCATTTAAGTCTGTGACTAAATGCAGCACATCCTTACCCAAAGGGAAAGCCAACTAACAAGACCCAGTTTGCCTGAAGGTGAAATTTAAGAAAAAAGTCCAAGTAACAGCAGTTGAAAGTAGCTAAATTATGCTGTACCTGAAAGGTCCTGTTCCACATATAGAGGTTTTTCAGATTGAATGCTACATACTTATGGAAAGATTCAAAGAAGAAAGGCTGGGTGGGAAGGAGAGAGAGGATTTTAGAAAAGTATTTAGAATCATTACCCCAGCACAGGGTTCCTTTCTTTTGTGGAGAAGAATAAAACCAATTTCCCAGAAGAGATTGCCCTCTGAATCAGCACCTGAAAAGTTGCAAGCTGACACTTCTCAGCCTCTAAAAAACACTATTTGGAGGCAGTTGCAATTTTCTCCCAAACTAGCGTTATCGTTCTTAGCTATCCCAATAAGCCCGTGTGTGAAAATGGGCAATGGCATTCCCCAGAAACCGTGGCAGATTTATGGCAACACTGTCAAATAGCAGCATTTTCTTTGCGTGTTTCATAGGTGCAGCATAGATACAACCATCCTTTCCATGTGTAAGGGTTTTTCTTCAGCTCTTTCTCTTTTGCCAGTCTCAGCTGATGCCAACATAGAGTAGCAGCTCTCATATGTTTTGATGGCATATGTATTAGCAGCTCTCATAGGTACTGATACGGCAGCTTAGTTTGAGTCCTTGCAGAGGTATGGAGGCAACGAGTCCTTGGGTGGTCCTTGGGACTGTATTTTAGCCCTGAGTGAGAGCTGGAGCTGTTTCATTGCACTGTGCACTACAGGGACATAGGTACCTGTTTTCCTGTGTAAGGAATGAGTGAATGTACTAATTAATCATTAATTTCATGCCTCTCAAGCGTGAAGTTGCCTGACACTCACAAAGCCGAGGACTTGACTCTGCTCTCCTCTACACCTTGTTTAACCTAATGAAACAGCAATCCTTTTTTTTTTTTCTTTTAATATAGAAGAGAACTGGGAGTGGGTCTTAATAGCTTTCAGATCACCTTAAAGGGAAAATGACTTTCCTCTAAAATTCAGTTGGAAGACATTATAGAGAAACAGGGAAGCTCGTGAGTTCTGCTGTAGATCCTGAGGCATGTTGATCCCCAAAACTGCCATCAAAATGTGATTTAAGTACTTATTTCCTTAACAACTATGGTGTCCATTCTGCCAGCCAAAGGAAGTACAGATTCTGGCTGTAACAATCATGTTACAAATAATCTTCTTGTTTTAGACTATACAAGACAATGATGATTGATGACTCAGAACAAAATTATGACATGTCATGGAAGTTTGCAGATGGCCTTAACCAAGAATTTCTACTTGGTATTTTTGGGTTATGCTCACACTTGATGATTTCTGAGGTCCTACCCAGTGTGTGGGGTTCGATGCTGCTTCTGGTGGCTGCTACAGCCTGCAAAAGCAGGTGAGGTACATGGATACAAGGTATTGTGGTGACATACCATGTGGGCAGCAGCAGACATTTTGGCTGCCCTATGCTTTTCTCACCTGATCATGGGTTCCTGTCTGCTGCTGTGGTCTCTTGGATGTGCTGGCCTGAGCATGTTTTAGCCAGGAAGGACTAATAATCCAAGAATTAATAAGCCCAGACACCAGGCTCATGTGAAGGAGGAGCAGGGGCCATCCCGGGTTTAGGTGATGTTTAGCTAGATCAAATCTTTCAAAAGCAAACAAAATTAAAATCTCAGTTTTTCTCACTGCTTCCATCGAAGAGAGGGGGTGATAACCCCTTGGTGAATCCCGCTTCCCTAGTTGGCGTATACCTCTTTGTTCCCAGTGTGTTTCCATCGTGCCAACAATGTGGATAGAACCTCCTGAAGATGGGAAGGGTGTGCAAGAAAGGGGTGTAGGGTGTAAGGGCTCCTCTGGATGTGCTCTAAGCTGAGCCTTCAGGACTGCATGGTTGCAGTCCTCAAAATTTAGGGGGATTTAGGCAGGCTTCATGTCCTTTGCTCTCAGGGTCTAGACTGGAAGTGGAACTTCCAGTCTAGTTCTACACTACCAACTTCTTATATTTGCATTTTCTTCTTGAACATTTGTTTGTTTATTTGTTTTTTTTTTTTCCCCAAGAAAATATGCTTGTGTTTTCTATATTTGTGCTTCCTGGCAGGTGCTTAAGAGACTGGTGGAGTAAATTACAACACTTAACTGAGCTTTTCTCTAAACTGCCACAATCCTCAGCAAGTGCAAGGTCAGGTCTTCGCTGCAGAGGAAACTCACTTAGCAAGGTGCTAATTTACTTCAAGGAAAGACATTACTGATCACAGTAGATTTCTACAGCAGATGAATGTGTAATTCAGAATGAATAATTTATTAAGCGTATTTAGCCACATTATCTGCTCACATTAAGTCCAGCAGCAGTTCAGAATATTCTTATATTTTGTAATATAATTAAAATGCTTCTCCTATCTTTTTCTCTTAGATTTATTTTTCTAACTTGCTTGCTAAACTATAGCTTGGCCAGATCCCTCCAAGAATGGTCAGATGTGCAAACTCTTCCTTTGCATGTGTAGATGGAAAACAAGATTTATAAAAGTTTTTGGTACATTTAATTTTGAATATTTGTCTTCCATAAATGCTTAGAATCAGTCCATGAAAATTTCATGGAAACCAAGCACAGAATGAATCCTTTAAAAAAAAATCAACAGATAATAAACAAAACATTTGTATTATGTTTTATAGCCAATATTTCCGAACAATTGTATTCTGTGTGTGTGGGTTTTTTTTGATTAGACATCTAAAAAGTGATGTAGGAATATCCACTCTAAACTGCCAAGCATTCTGATTTGTAAAAATAATGACATTTAAGTGTATAGATTTGGACATAGCAACCTAAAGGCAGATTCTTGTTTTCAAACTAACATGAAAATATTACTTAATCAATCCTCAAAATGATCATGCTAGATAAGATGATTCCATACTATGATTTTTCTTTGGCACTGGCTAGACCTGCGATGTCTGGTTGGACTGCACGAGGACATTTTCTGTGGTCTCTTCACTGAAGATGAACTGTATTTTTAAATAGAAGGAGTACAGCACTGTGGATGGTGGTAAGATGTGTTCTTGGGGAGAAGGAAGGAATTGCTAGTGAGGTGCTGAAAAATAAAGAAAATTTTTCTCAATTTTTGCGTACCCCTCTAGTAGCTGGGGAATTTGGGGGCCTTTAAAGTATGGAAGAAAATTAGTACTTTTTTGCTTTGTTAGCTCCTTCTTTTTATTAGATCTTCGCCATTATATATTTTTTCTTGCATCCTTTCTCCCAAAGATTATTCTTCCCCACTTGGATTTGACATCCTTCTCCTGCCACCTAAGTGCATGAGCACCATCCCACCACTTCCTAAGCAAGCAGTAAGTCGTCTTCAGCAGTTACCTCTATTTTTCAGCACTACAGTCTGCTCGCTGAATCCATCCCTGTCTAGATCACAAACCACTCAGACTCTTTTCAACAACACTAGCTACTCAGAAGCATCCTTGCCATGCAATCCCTAGCTGGGACTGTGCTTTCATCCCACTGTCTGGAAGTCCGTCTTCACCGCTTCCATTTGATAGCACCAGGTTTTCATATTCCGCATGTGCACAGCACACATTAAAACCCCCTTTGTCCTGCCATAATTTCTAGCTTTAAAGCTTGGGAAAACATTTATAAGCTCTGAAAATTTGTCTTCTTCCCTGTTACCCGTTGTCACTGGGCTCAGGAAACCATAACCTTTTCACAATGGCTTAAATGGAATGACCCGAGCAAAAAACGTAATTGGCAGGCAGCAATCTTAAATATGCATTAATATCACTTGCCTTTTGCAGAAAGCTCTAGAGAAGCAAGACCAAAGATAATGTGGAGTTTGTAAACATGAGAATCTATCATATAGAGTCTACCATAGCCTGGCGGATTCCAAGCACTGTGCTCTGTGGTTGCTCCATTTTGTTGACAGCTTATGTGCTACTAGGACTCTGGAGAGGTAGGGGCTGAAGACCCCTTGGGAGTAATCCAGCCATGGCATGCATTCTTGATATGGTGTCTTATTCCTTTGCCACCTGTAGTCTACTAATTTGCTACAAGCCAGGGTTCCCTGTCATCATGTCTGTGGTTGGGTCCTCTGGGTCCGTAGAGAGGATTGAAATTAAGGCACCATGTGGTGATATGGCATCCTGCTGTACCTCAGCTGTGGCATGTAACAAATTGACCTAATTGGAAAGTTTCAAACTTTTTCTTTCCAATAGAGACCCCCCTCAATTTTCCATGTGAGCTTCCAAGGAAAGTGTTCCATTCTCTAACTAGCAGGGAAACTATTCCTTTGGATTTTCCACTTTAAATATATAGTGTCCGGAGCAGAAAGATGGCTTTGAAGGTATCAGTACTTACTTGATGGGAGCTTTGTCCCTCACTTGTCCTGTCTGGCTACATGCTGGAAGCTGCTGTAGTGCCAGCCTGAGTGCCTGCAGAAACCAAGACAGAAAGCAAGTAATAACTACTGATCCTGTCCTGGCTGGGACCCCACTGACCCTGTCCTGTACCCACTGGCGCCTGAAACAGCAGGAGAGATCTGCTGGGTGCTGTGTGCTGAGAGTGGAGCCACTTCTCTTTGTGGTCCTCCAGACTGTGTTTTCCACCATGACTTTTTTTTTGGGCTTTATTTAGTTTCATTTCTTTATTATAAATAGCTGTTCGAGTATTAACATTGCTTGTGGTATGACGTGTTCATAGCAATATGAGGAAACAGACAGCCTTTTGTGTGGAACAAAGATTTGTTAACAATAGCGTGAATTTTGGATGACTTTTTAAAAGAAAAGCTTTAATGAAATGTGTGCGAGAGTGTATGTATGTGTGAGAAAGAGATGAAACATCGTACAGTTTAAATGCTGTCAGATGTTTTACAGCTAGGATACCACTTTTTCTCCTACGAACGCTGATAAAATACAAGTGCCATTTAGGCGTAGGATTTACAGTTACTTTAGCATATGCCCTGAAAACACGCGTATCTACAGGGGATAGTAGTTCATGGAGAAAACAAGTTAGTGCTGAGAAGTTCAATTACTCTCCTGAAATATCAATAATGTAGCTGGAAGAAAGAAAAAACAACAGGCCACTTCCTATATTGGATGTATTCTCAAAACGTCTATAAAGGCTTGCTGCCAGCAGCAAGAAAGTAATAACTGTAAATGTTGCTCAGTGGGAAGACTTAGTGATAGAGCCCCTCTGTTTGAAATTTTACCGAAGCCCTGTCAACATACTGCTAACTTTCATGTTTTTGCATTTTTATTTTTGTTATTATTTCTATTATTCTTGGCAGGTGCATGGGCTGGTAGGTGAACTCAGGGTCTCCCTCCTGGCAAGGCTCTCTGTCTTTTCAAATCACTCAGCATAAGCCTGCAGTTTCCTGGCCCTGAGCTCTGCTGAAATTCATTTTAAATATACTGTTCCTGATGGTCCCTATAGCACTTTCTAAGGTCCTGCTGGATCCTCTTAAAGAAAGCTTAAGCGTCAGAGTGAGTAATGTAATTGTATTCCTTAAATAATTACTAAACTGTTTCTGCAATTCCTTTTAATTGGCAGTTAGGATTGAATTCTTTAATGATGATAATAATTATTAATCATAATAAAAAAAACACAACCATGTTCTAGGCTGCTTGAGGCAAAATGTTATATGCTTTTTCTCCTTCTTGAGGTACTGGCACCTGTATCTGGTCTCAGCAGCACCAGATCCTGTGCATATGAAGAAAACAGAATATTGTATGATTGCACCAGTGCATATGGGAGTTGGTCAGAGCTTCTTCATTGCACGGGACAGCCTTTTATTGGAATTACTACTGAAGAATCTTCTGGGCTTGCTGGTGAGGGAGAGTGGTTGCTGACCCGAGGTGCTGAAACAAATAGGCTGAAAACAGATTGAAGGGAACGGATTGATTTTTTTTTTTCCCTGGGAGTTGAAATGAACAATAGTCTTTTCCCCTCCTCCTATTTCGTCTTTTTTTTTTTATAACCATTCTCAGCTGAAGGTTTTAAAAATGTTTTTATAGTTTTTACAGTTATTTTACGTATTTCAAAATAACGTTTATTAGCCTAATACCTCTAATTATGCATGATGGGTGAGTCACATGTAGAGTGTGCTCCCACATTTTCTTCAGCTGAATTCATATACATACTTACCTAGTTTAGCAGCAGTGGCATGGCTGGGTGTTAAATGAAATTAATCCTGCTAAGATTAAACCTCAGAGACAAACCTATAGCACAACAATGACTTTAAGATTCTGGTCCTTCTAGATTTTCCCTATTTTTCCATTGTAGGGATCATTACTTTAAACAACTCAAGCTCAGAAGACAAACATGCGCATGGAGTGGTGTGAATGCGATCAGGCTTTCAATTCAGCCAGTGAAAATTACTGCTGCTAATGAATAAATTCATACAACAAGAGCAGTTCAGTTACTTTGGGGGTGAGCACAAGACAGCAGGGAAAGAGGAAAGAGCTTCAGAGTGAGCTTATGTTAACATTTAATTTTGGATGAGCGGAGCAATTCTGAAGCAAATCTCCCAAATTTCTGCCTTACTGTGCTGTGGTTTGCCCTTGGGAGCTGTTCCAGGACACAGATTTCCGCTGGTTTCCACTGGTGTAGGGATGATCTCTGCCTGCTCAGGGATGCTCAGTCCACACAACTACGCTGATGCTTGTCCAAATCAATCCTCCCATGAACACATGCAGTGTGGACATCAGGTCCTCAGTACCATCTGCTTGGTCCTCAGATCTTTGTGGCATACTGCAAGCTAAAGTAGACAGCGCTTCAGTGCTGTTCAGCCAGTATGACCCTTCATTTGGATGATGGAGGATCATGACAAATGTGCTGAAGCACTTGCCCTGAAGTTTAATTACAGTCAGTAAATCTAGATGATCCCTGTTGCTAAAGTTTATGGTTGTTGTCAAACATTTACAAAGTGGAGATATTTCCTGGCCACAGAGATTGGCTCTTTCTGGTGTCTCCGCATGATGGTGAATACACTAATACACTCGAAGAACTCCCTGAAGGAAAGTGCACATGAAAACATAATCTTACTTTTAATTTGGAAAGTGATGTGTCCAAAGTCGTTATTTCAAAGGTAGGTGTAGCTCCTGTGGCAGTTTTGTCTTCAGTGCTCATGAGCCTTCCACCGCAGCTCGGTCATTTCTGTAGCATGTGCCTGTTTGGCTGGCCAGAAATGAAGGGAAAGGCTCTGGTGGATGTCAGCAGCCTTTGGATCACCGCCCCTGTGCTGGAGTGAGGGCAGCTGTGGCTGGGATGGCACTGGAGGCCCTGCATTTTGGTCTTATGCACCTTGGGTGTGGGTTTTCTGCTCTCTGGCTCGTTAAAACGAGTGGCATGTTTTCTGGCACAAGAGAAATTGTGGCTTCTTTGGCTGTATTTTTTTATTACGAAGTCTTATTGTATTCATGTGTCATAATAAACACATACACACACATAAAGCCCTCCTTGATTATATTACAGTAAGAACTGGAAAAAGGTTTATTAAAGTCTTAATCATCTTGCATAATGGGAACAGAACAACTGTGAATTCCAGCAATATCTGATATGTTATCTTTGGAAACTAAGGAACTTTTTGGAGTTCCTTGTATTTTCTATAAATAGAAGAATATATATATTCAGCAATCAGTAACATTTTTTTTTTTTTTAATTCTGTAGGGGTACCTGGTTTCCTTATTAGGTATTTGAAACATCTTACCTTGTGCGTTCAATAAATAGAATATATATATTCAGCAATCAGTAACTTTTTTTTTTTTTTTTTTTAATTCTGTAGGGGTACCTGGTTTCCTTATTAGGTATTTGAAACATCTTACCTTGTGCGTTCACTAAAAACTTATGCAGTCAGGCTGGGCAAAAAGGCAAACTTCAAAATCAGAAAATGCACTTGAAGCATACATTTATGAAAGACAAAGCTTAACATTACACTTTGGACAATGGGCTGCTTAGATTATATAGAGGGCTGCTTTAAGCAGTCACCCAGGTGATCAGCTGAAATCCTTTGCCTTATACATGTTATTCTTTCATTAAAAGGTCAAATAAAATTGTGCTGGAAGCCTAGTGGGTACTTTAAATGGCTAGTTACTCAAAATGGCCTTTTGGAGGTGGCACTAAAGAGTCTCAAGTGCAGGTTTTGTTGTGTTTCGTCCCATATTCATTTTTAGGGTAAAAAAAAATAAGCAAAACCCAAATGGTATTTTCTTAATGATGCTATCACACTAAGCTCTTCATGTTGTTTTCACTTTTTCTAGAAGATGGATATGCCTCCTCAGTAAAAATACAAAAATGTGAGGCTCTCTCCCTATGTGTGATGCCTTGCTTTTGCAAACAATCCGGTGATACAATGGCTTTCAGAAATTATTCAAGCTCTTCTTTATGAAAAAAGTGAAGTTGTCTGCCATTGTCTATCCTGCTGGAGGTCTTTGCTCACTGCCTCAATGCTATTAAACTTTCCTAGGTATTCAGCTTAACTTAATTCCTGATTAATTTTATAATAAACTGCTGTGAACACCATCCTAAAGGCTGTACTCCCTTGGAATATATGCCCATAAGACAGAAATATTTTCACTCGGCCTTTATTTTGTCTGACTAAACAAGACAGGTCCTTGTAGTTCCTTAGTTTAGTAAACTCCTCCTTTCTCATATAAGATTAACAGCTTCTCCACACCTACTTCAGTTTAGCTTTCTCACCTGCCAGTGACTGGAGGTGGATAGACTACGTTAGATGAGATATTGTCTGTGTCCTGTACAATGTCATTAGTGTCTAGAGAATTCATCAATACAAATACATCATTGAACTGCATTTGCCTTCCTCCTGATAGGCAAAGTGTTTTAGCGGCTTGCAGGCATTTGGTCAAGAAATTAGCAAGTTTGGTTTCTTCTTTTCAGACATTTTGAATTAATGAGAATTGACTAAAATTGTTGGAGCATATTGTAAGCTGTTTTTGTATTAATTCATGAAACATATTGAAATATGCCAGATATGAAATTTCCTGAATATTTTCTTTTCACTTGGGTTTTCAGCCTGTTCCAGTGGGTGGCACAAGAAGCACAAAAGAACAGGTGAGGTTTCATGCCAGCATATCCCATAGGATTTATAGTTAGTAATTATTTTAGCTCTTAGTTAAAAATAATAAAAGAGACTCATGAGGGTAAGGATGTGCATTTCTCAAATTGAGCAAGGGTCACTGACTTCAAGGTGCTCTGCATCTTTATAAGCTGTTTGGTATCATGCATTTGTGAACGCTTAATTCTTCAATATTGTTTTATATTCATCAATGTCTACAGGTACAGGCTAGAAGGGGTCAGCTGTGAGCTCCCCATCCTGAGAGCACTATGGCTGAGGCCAAACGTGTTGGGCTTTGTGTGGGAGCTACAGATCTAACCTGGTGTGTACCCACTGAGTGACCCTGTGTTGTATGTGCTGTGAGTGCAGGCTCTGCATTGCAGCATATTCAGGCAGAATTGTGCATGTATGTGCGGTATCTGGCTCCTTCAGCCACGTTGAAATTATCTTTATTGTATTCAGTTCCAGTTCACAGCTGGGCCTGAAAAAAGAAAATGTAAAAGATCTGATATAAGTGCTGGAGCTAAGATATTACTCTGGAGAACATCCTACCCTAACGTTTTGTGGGAGGGTGTCTGGGGTGTTATATGAAGGCTTATAGTGGACATACAGATGCTCCATCCACGATGACACATCCACGTGGTTGCTGTGGCACTGAAAACTTGAAAGGAACAACTTACATTTGGTTCACAGAAGTATAGGCAAAACCAAACCTTGCTATGACAAAAGGACGGATTTTGTGGTGTAAAATCACTGGGGATTTGAAGATGCTGTATAGGGTTGGGAACATGAGTGGGTGTTTTCGATCAGTGGTAACAGAGGCTGGAAACATCGTGACAGGTTTCAGGAGGCCTGGAGGAATCAGCTGGGTCTGAGAGAGCTGTAGGTAGGAGAAGTCCCTGTGCTACCCCACACTCTTGCCGGCTCATGGACTCTGAACTCCCCTCTAAAGGCTATGGATGCAGGAGAAATACAAAGCAGAAGTTGGCTGCTTGGGCCATGCCTGCTGTGATGACCAGCAATCTGCAGGGCCATTGAAAGCCTACTTTGTCAACCATTAGAGGTGACCTTGGATGTTAAAGGCAAGCATATGTGACAGATTCAGAGGAGGAAGAAGTGAGAACAGAGCACAAAAGGAAGAGTGACTGGTTAGAAGGAGGTCTAGTAACAAATCCTGCAGTACAGCATTTTCCCAACTGACCAAAGTTAGCACTTCTCTGGGAGATGGTTATTCCATCAGAAAGAAATCGTTATTTAATCTGGGTAGCTTCTAGCAGGAACTTGTTGAATTTTGGCAATGCCTGAGCCCCTGGGCCACTGGTGCTTAGTGCCCTGGTGGGAGCTAAGAGCTGGGAAGTGTTATGTGCCCTGGAGCTTCTCTTGTCTTCTGCCCTTCACCAAAGAGGCTTCTGGGAGCCTGAAGATGCATTACTTCTGAGATTTGAGTTGCTGGTTTCTGGGGCATATGTGTGTGTGTTTAAGTCCCAGATGGGCTGGCCAGGGGCCTGAAGTGCCTTGGCTCCAGAGCACCAGTGCCCAGGGCTTGCAGGCTCCAGGGGACTCACCATTAAGGTAAAACACCATGTGGTACTGGCTGTGGTTGCTCTTTACATTATGCAACGCCCTGAGGCTGACTGATACCGGCTTCTATTAGATTTGGGAGGCTGCTGAATTCTTGGAATTGGGAAGGAAACAAAAGAAGAAAACATGAAGAGGAAACAAATGGTGAAGAAGTGGCAATTAAAATCTCCTGGAAATACAGAGAAGATTTTGAACTGAAGAAGATTCAACCACTGGTCTTTTCTGTGTCTAGGTCTTAACACAAGCCAAAATAGTCAGGAGGGAGTTTTGTTTCTGGCTGACACTGATTTTGAAGCATGGGGCATTTACTACTGACCAGCCAACTAATGGAGAAGAGTCTACATATGAAACTGCATTATGGAAATGTGAAAAGTAATTTACTCCACATGAAATATAAATAAAGAAAAATAAGAAAAGAGAAAAAAGGTGGAAATGGAGACTTTGAATCTGCAATCTCACACTAGTTACAACCATACAATTCTTGGAGGCTGAGGCTGATCAGAATAAGACTGGGAGCTAAGCCAAATCCCCAAGGAAAGACCACAGTGAGACTCAGAGTTTAATCTTGAAAAGCAATGAGAATTTGCAAACACAGCAAGCCACCTTGCTCACAGGAGTTTTGCAAACTATGCTCTGATGATGCCCAGGTTGGTATAGCATCCACAAGGCTGCTCTAAGCCCCACCAGAAGCAGAGGGCAGATGCAGTTCAAAGTGGGTGTCCATTAGAAGTAGCAGTGCTGTCCCAACACCTTGGAACATTGTCACTTTGGCAAGAGACATGTTATTATCAGGATGTCCCCACTCTCTTCAGAACAGTGCAGTGGCTGGGATCCACTTGCTCACATCCATTTCCTGGAGTTTGGGGCATTTTCTGGTCAGGGGAAAAAATTAGCCGAAGGAAGATCTAGTGGTGGTGTGGTTTTACATGCTTCTCTCTGGTTCCCTGTCTGTATCCAAATCTCCGCTCCTCACTCCCAGCCCCTCTCTTACTCTTGGCATTAATTCTCTGGTGCGAGGCTGAATTTTCCCTGAGAGTGGGGAAATTCTCCCTGCTTTTTGTTGTTTTGATTCATCTGCCCCAATGTACTCAGAGCTGTACAGTTCAAATTTCTTAATGCCCTTTTCCCCTGGTGGGAGCAGAGTGTTGGGGAAGGAGGACAGGAAGGGAAGGCACAACAACCGGTGGGGCCTGTGCGTGGTGTGGGGGACAGTGACTGGTGGTGGTGAGCCATAGCCACTGGGTGTGATGAGAAGGGATGTCTTCTGCCCCCTGCGTCCTCTTGGGCTGTTGGCAGCAGCTTCTTTCACCTGGCTGACTGGGGCTCAGCTTCCTCTTCTTTTCTTTCCCTGGGGGAACCCTTGCCCCAGGAGAAGGTGGAGGCTGAAAGGTGTGAGCTCCACCGCCTCTGAGGGAGCTGGATGTGGCTGGGAGGGGGTAAGAAGCTGGCAGGAGAAACCAGAGAAAGGAGGAAGCCAGGGCTGATTCAGCAGACCGGTCTGTCCCACAACACTGGCTTTTTAGTTTAGAGCCGCCTTTCCGCAGGAAAAAGCCCTAAGGCAGAAAACCAGGCCCTGAACTAAATCTCTCCCGGAGAGCCCAGAAACAGGGGGCTGAGTGTTCAGGGGATGCAAGTCTGCAGGAAGATGAACAGAGCTGGCTGGGATCTTTTCTCTATTTTCATTTCATTCAGGTTCTTGGATGACATGTCCTTGTGCGGTCTCAGAGCACAGGACATTCACATGAGCAGAGGCACACGCTGTATGCCTTGAGTTGGGTGGTCGTGTTAGTGCTACTTTGATGACTGTGCTTCACAGAATCATAAGAGAACCAGAGGTGAAGTTGCTTTAGGCTGTGCTTTGCCTGTCTCAACTTTGGATTCTGACTTTGTGCCACTGAGTTGCTTTTATTCCCACTGCAGCAGGAGAGATGTAGAGAGATAAAAGTCTTCCGGATGGTGCAGAGAGGAGAAGGGGTGTCACTTGGTGGTTTGTGAAAGCTAGCCAAGCAAAGCAGGTCACACAACTATGCAGTACCCTCAGGGAACAAGGTGCATTTTTTCCCTGGCTGTTCAGTGAGTGACCCAGTTTGTGGTAGTTTTTAATATAATATCACAACGTTTTTATAGATGAGCAGGTGGGAGGAATCAGCAAATTGTTTACAATAGTCCATAAGAAAAGGCAGTATCACCCAAAGAGAGACTGCCATTTGTTTGTTTTTTTTTTTAAATAGATGTAAGGGTCAATTTTCCCATTAAATTTTTTGCCTTGTCACACTCAGTCAGCACTACTCCCAAGGATCAGAAAGAAACCATGACACTGTAGCTTTTTCCTGTTCTTCATGAACACTAGCCACTTTGAGCTCTTTCATACATATTTTTGTAGGTACAAGTTGTCTATTAAACTAGCCTGGAAGCATACTAATATAAAATTAGCAAGAAACCTGCAGACAGAACAAGAGAATTAGGTACAGCACAACCCACTTGGTAGATATTACATTTGTGATAGATGTGGAAGGCAGAACAGGGACCTCACAGGCTTCCCAGTCAGCATCTTAAGTTTAGGGTATCTCATTAAAAAACATATCTTTCATGGGTTCTGTAAAGCCTGCATTATCCCTGGATCTTTTCCCAAAGCTTCTATTTTGAAGCCTTCCATAACTCCTTTATTGCTTGCAGTATCTGTTTCAGAGTATTATGCTGGCAGAGAGCATTGGCTCAGTAGCAACCTGCATGCATGAGTCAAAACAAGGCTGATGGGAAATATATTTTAGGGCAGAATTGTCTGAAATAGACCACAGGTGAACTGTCGCTGGGCATTAGTGTACCTGAGGAAATGTGCTGTTCTGAACAGGGAGGAGAGGCTTATCTGGATTTCACAGGTAGGCTGTGACAAACACGACCAGTCTTGCCTGAGGTGAGAGCTGGAGATTTTTGGGTAATCTGCTCCACACTGTGTTCTCAAAAATGTGGATGAAACTGGCAGTGTAATGCAGGGAAATCACCTCCAAAATGAACAGGGGGGGACTGAAATAATGTCTCATCAGTGTGCAGCTGAGATGAAATCCAAAGTGGGGAAAAGTTTGCAAAAAAGTATGCAAGAGGAAAGAAACAGAAAAATATGAATACAGGAAGGTGAGCAATAGCACATCTTCAGCAGTCTGCACCTACATAAATCAGGGTGCCCAAGCCCTCTTGTTGGATGGTACATACTGTGTCCTTCATGGGCTGGATGGGCACTGCTGTAACTGGTCTCAAGGGAGAGCAAGCAAACTGGAGTAGGTCTTCAGGTGCATAACAAAAATTAAAAATATTTGCATTTATTAATAGATTGCTTGAGATCAGTGTTCTGTAATAACACTGCTACGTGTATTAGCAGCAAGCCATGGGCCAGTAATGGCTCTCAGTTATTATACAGCAGAAATATATAATGTCCTTATACTGAAACGGTTCCACTCGTAAAATTGCCTAAAGACAGATGGAGCTGGATGCTCTCCCTCCTTCTCCTTTACCTGGTTTCCTCTGGAGACTGATTGCACTCTTCCCCACAATCTTGCAGAAAAAGGTCTGGTGCGTGGAACGATCCGTGCACTGAGTCAGCACAGAGTAATGCCTTCAGTTCTAGTTAAATTAGTTCAAAATGGATCTAGTCCCAGAAGTCTTCATCCCTGGATAAATCCCACTCCCAGAGTTTCTTACTTCTCAGTAGCTCACTTCTCCTTCCCTCTGTGACAAGCAAAGCATTAAATATAAATCTTTGCTATGACATCTATTTTTAAAGTAAGTGGAATGGCACTGAAGGGAATAAAAAGCAAAACTGAACAGCATTTCTTGTTGTCTTTTGATTAAGCTCTCCCAGCTGTGAATAAGCAAATGTCATCAGCATTGACTTCCCTTTATGTGTGCGTGAGAGGCAGCAGGTCTGTCTGCAAGCTGCAACCAGTGCAGCCCTGGTTGAGCCCCTCATGCTGAGCAGCCCTGGCCGACGAGGGGGTGGACGAACCTCCCCGGCTGCCCATGTCTGAGGTCCCCTCAGTCCTTGAGCTTGCATACCCTGCTCTCACTTGGTTGTCACCTGCATGTCCCTGGATGTAGTGCTGGCTGGTATGGTCACCGTTGGAGGTGTGACTGCAAGGAGGGCTACCCCAGCTTGGCAGCACCAAGCATGTGGTCCCTCAGTCCTTCTGCATGCGGACCGGGGTGATCCCCCAGGACGCTCTGGGAGCTGAAGTGTGCTTCCTCCCGGACCACACGTGTTGTGAACTGGCTTGTTCACATCTTGGCCCCTGTTGGTGAACCATGACAGATGAGACCAGCAGCCACCACCTCTCTCAGCTGTTTCTCAATGCAGCCACCCTTTGCAGACAACAGGAGAGGCCTCCACCTCTGTGCCAAACTGAAGAACACCTGCATGCTATTATTCAGGCACACATTTTCCATGGAGGGATTGCATCTCTGCTTAACGCTGTCTTAGTTTTCCTTCCTTCTGTAGTGCTGGTGATGTTCATAGTCACGCTTTGTGCATTCTTGCAAACTCCCCCAGAGCTAGAAGAGGCTGTGGTGAAAGCAGTGGTCGACAGCTGCCCATACTGTGTCCTCCACCCTCCCTCATCTCTTTCCTTATTCCCACTTCCTTTCTGCCAGGGAACATTATTTTAAGTATGGTCGGTTCATCTTTGGTGTCTCGATACCTGTTCTTGGCCTGTTCTTTCTGTCAGAGATCTGCTCCAGAAAGTCTTATCCCTTTTATAACTTCCTTTGCTTTCATCCCTTGCTCCTGGAGAGCTGCACTCCTTTAGGAGGTGGCTAGATGGTGGGTGTTAATAGGAATAGGAATAACAGGAATTAGGCACATAGCTAACAGGGACAGAAGAGATGATTCTCCAACGGTCTTTCATTTTCAGCTCACTGTCAATCCCCTGTGTTTGGCCAGGGTGGAGGTAAAATAAACAGAAGAGTAACAAACCCCTTTACAGTCATAAAAGGGTTCTGTAGCTTAATAATAAATACATATAAGGAATCAGCCAGAATTAACAAATTGTTAACATACCGATGCTGTTGTTGGCCAAACTGTTGTTGGCAAAAGTGACATTTGAATGGATTAAAGGAGGTGCAATGTTGAAGGAAGGACATGCAATAAATGGAAACAGACCATCAGGAGAAGGTATGTTGATAGGATTTAAACATTATTGGCAAGACTGCTGTTGAAAATGGAACAGCGACTTTTATTTTTAAAGTTTTTCTACCCAGTGACAGATAAAGGTAGTCCATACGAATGTGTTAAAATCAACCCCAAACCTTCCTGGATTTCCAAATCTGCTGGTAGCTGTGTGGGTATCAGCAAAACACGACATGTGAAAAATTGATTTTATTGTCTGTCCATCTGTGCCCCAGAGTCAGTAATTTCCATCAGCCAGCAGGTGAGTATGTACTTGCTGCTTCAAACTGGGTCCAGCTCAGAGTATGTGACAGTGGTGTTTGTGAGGTGTCTGCCCTAAGTCTCTTAATTACAAAAATTCATATGGGGATTCTCTTGCAAGGCCCATCTGAATCCTGAGTGCCTGTGCAGACTCAGCTTTATTCCTACAGTGAAATTTTCCCTTCATTCTGCTTCCACAAAAAAGCTTGTGTAAATCCCTGTCTCTCCAGATGGCACAGGCTCTGCAGCTACCAGTTAGGACACATCACATATTACAATTATTCTTACCCAGTTCAGTGCAAACTCCCTTTGTTCCAGGGGTGACAAACCAGAGACTTGGTACCTGTGAATACTGGGATCCGGAAGGTCCCAGAGCGCTAGAATTGCTAGATAGCTGGCTAAAAAGTAGACTGCTACTCACACTTCAGACACCGGACTTTCCAGTTACAGAGCATGTTGTGAAGGACATTGTGTCATTCTGAAGCCTGGGAAAAAAAGCAAGAAAAAAGAACACTAAGTCCCTGTCTCTGTATGTTCCCTCAGATCCTCATGACAATTGATAACTGGTTGAATGCTCAATTTAAATAGAAATTGCCGTGTTTACATATTTTTTTTTCTTTTTTCTTTTTTTGGTAAGGTACAATTTATAATTTGCAGATGTGTCAGCAGTGCTGGTGCATCAGACATTCCATGTGAGAAAACATTTAAATACGTGTTTTAAGTGAGGACTATTTTATCTTGAAATTAAGTGATTTTTTTTTTTTTCCCTCTCTCAAAGCTAGTAGGCCTAGTGTTTGGCTGCTATAATTCAAGTCCTGAACCACTGGTGGAATGGGGAGAATTTCAGACTAGTATTCTTTGACCTGTGAATTTATGGCAGGACCACTCATTTGAGGCAGGTAGTTTCTGGCAACTAAAAACTGAGTGGAAATGTTTATCCTGTGGCTCAGGTAAGTACCTCCACAGAGGGATTTATCTCCAGATCAAGAAACTGTTGTAATCAGCTGCTGGGTGGTAGCTTGGGCTCAGGCAGGAACCAGGCAACGCCGGGAGAAAGCAGGGACCGTGGAGCTGGTGGTGTGGGGAAGGCAGGGAAAGTGCTGGGGAAGAAGGTTGTTTTGGAGCCTTATTTATTGAGAAGGTGGCTGAAGATTTAGGGTTGGGGTGCTACAGGAGCAATAAGGGCCAAAATCCTCGCTGTTGTATAGTCACTTGCCTGCCAGGCAGTCACCTAGCCAAGTTCAGTTCCTCTGCTTGAGGGGGCTTGAAACCACATCTTCAGTCTTATGCCAGAAGTGTCAACTGGCAGTGGCTGGAAAAATAGGAGATGTAGTTCGAAATCCTCCTGCTCAGAGGAGGAATTGAACTATTGCCTGTTAACGCTGTGCTTTCTGTAAATAAAGCCCTGGGGACCTCAGTTTTCTATTTTCTTGTTTTTCTAGAGGTTGATGTGGAGTCTTAATGTAAACAACATTACTCTTGAGAAATTAAATTTACTGTCAGCTGAACTGTGGCTGCTCTTCAGGAGCCATAGGGTCATGTTTGATTGGTTTGGTTTTGAAACTGTCTTTGCAGGATAAGTACTGTCATGCATTGGTAATCAAGCATTGAACTGGTAGTGGAAAAGGATGGATTATAAACCCTACTTTCTCCCCATTACCTCTGGCCTGCATAGGGTGTACTCCAAGTCACGCACTGTGATTATGATTGCATTGGTCTCCTCTTCTCCCTGTACTACAGCCCCTTTAGTCCAGAACTCTATTTATCACTGGTAAATACTGTACATTGCAGAAAGTCTCATCAGATGTGATGTTAAATTAGTTTAATTGCAAGTAAACAATTTTGCTGGTTGGTTCCACCCCCTTCTGATTTACCATGTCCTTTGATCTTCTGGATTGCTGATCAGATTGTCAGGTCCCTTTCGTTCCTTGGCTAAGTCCCTCTTGCCCATAGATCTGACAAAATGTTTAGCTCCCAGAAGCATTCCTGATTAGAGCTGGCTAGGAATTTCCTGACAAAGCATGTCTTTGTTGAAAAATGCCCATTTATAAAATCTAAATGCATTACAGATGTGTCTCTTTTTTGACATATTGTCAGTGAATTACAGGAAGATTTCTACTTTTGCGATTTGCTCCAGATTGAATTGCCATAAGTTTGAAAGTCCAGCAAAGTCTGCCTGGAGAAAAGGGCTCAGGGGAATGTTATATTCCTTATTTTGTGGAAGCAGCCTCCCTGGTTGGCTTGGATAACGTCTGTTGAGTCCTGTGGAGCCAGAACTTTTTGGGGTGATATCTAGCTTTTAAATTTCAGGTGAATATTTCAGGGTCCTGAATATGCTGACATTTTTTTTTTTAAATTTGAAAATTTTACATTCCAGGTAAATCTCATGCCTTAACGGGAGATGGAAAAACACATATGTTCAGACTGAGGTATTCCTGAGAGCTTTTCCCAGTTCTGCAAAATCTGGAATTGCGGCTTTTAAAAATTTCCCAGGCTGAAGAGGTCAATAAATGAGGGTATATTTTTGCTATTGAAAACAGGAAAATACTGCAGTGTTTTCATGTTTTGGGGTACAGCGCCTTAGAGACTGAAAGTCTTTGTTTATCCAAAAGTCAGGCAAAATACAGGAAGATTCTTTAGACAGTGGTAATGCACAGCATGAAGAGCCTTTGGCTCTTTCAGCGGGATCTGAAAAGGACAGCAAGTTCAATCTTGACATCCATTAAATCTTTAACCTTTCTTGCTATTCTTAACTGAAGCTAGTGGAAGAGGAAGTGGGAATATTTTAATAGATTTGAAGTGTTCTCTTCATGAATTATTTTTCTCTGAGCATATGAAATGCAGCACCGTATGGACACATTATGTTCTCATGGTCTGCTTCATTTAAAGAAACATTCATACCAAGCACGGTTGCAAATCTTTAAATGACTTCTTTATTATTTTTCTCTTGTTATCGTGCCTCTGCGGGGTTTACATAGAAGAAAATCAGTAGATCAGCAGAATGCTACTGCTATTGCAGAGCCTTTGTGTAGATCTGTATGGCAGTATAAATATGAACAATATTTTGCTGAATCCCATCCCTCATTATTTTGGGGCCATTTCCTCAGCAGGCTGTCACACAATACTAAGGACAAGTTGGGTTCACAACTACTTGAATGAAGCAGAGAATAAAAGAATATGTGCCGCTTTGTGGAAAGAAAACGTGCCTAGGCCAAAATAGGGGGAAATCACCACAAATGCACCTTGTATCTACTTGTCTAAACAGACCTATTCATTTCTGTACAATATGCTTTCCAGTCTTCAGGTTGTCTCTCAGCCCATTTTTTTAAAATCAGCCCATCATAATAAGCACACTGGGGATAGATTTTTGTTGACTCACTTCTTTAAAGCTATCTTATAAATATGCAGTAACTGTATTTGTGAGAATTCAGAGCTCTACAGTCCCAGCTTAAAAGCTCAGTCATTTTTCAGCTGTATCTCCATCTAATGCCTTTAGAATCACAGAAGGACACTTAAAAAAAATCCCATAATCCTATTACATTGGAAAAGTCCATTATTTCAATCCTTCCATGGAAGGGACCTGCCACTTGTCTGAGGCACAGCAGAGGAGCTGTGGCTGCCCAGCATCCCCCAACCACGGAGGAGGTATCCTAACTATGGGGGCAATTTTAGAGCCTGTGGGCTTAACAGATCAAAGGCAAGATACTTTCTCAGTGGAAGGATTGCAAGGAAGCAGTTAAAAGGATACTTCAGAGGTTCAAGCAACTGATCCTGGAACAGCAGGCAACTGACTTCAAACTGGCAACCTCTTTCCTTAATGCTCCTTATCATTTAGCATTCTGCAGGAAATCTACACACCGGTGATTTAGAGCCTGAGTGGGGCAGGCAGGCTACAATAATGGAATCATATCTCTGTCATGGCTGGGGCTCCAAATGGCATTTTTCATTTTAATCTTGAAAATGTTGCCCCTGGAAACAGTAACTTAATCAGAGCCTGCAAACAGATTGATTTTTAGAATTTTCTTTTCCTAAATTGTCTTTGAGGAAGTGCTTGCAAATCACTTTACAACTTCTTCAACAGAAAAAGTCATTTTTCTTGGTTTTGCAAAAAAATGGTTAATCTATGAAAATGAAAAAAAAAAAAAAGTAAGATTTTCTTATGGACTGCTTTTTTTCACTCCTGAAACAATGAATACTCCATTTACTGGGGAAAAAAAAAAAAAAGATAGTGCAGGTATAGTGTAACAATTCTGGGAATGTAGAAGGTCCGAATGATTTTCTTGTATCCCAGTTTTGCTGATTCAGTTTGAGTTAACTAGATACACTGTCTCTAGTTGCATCATCTCTATTTTGTATATATTAATTTTCTGTCACCTGTACTTAGGTCATTAAGTTCTTACCATTTTTCATGTTGTAAGGATTATGAAATCAGGATTGGTAATGCATTTATTTTCAGAAAATATTGCCTCTTCATCTGAATGGATCTTTGTTGTCTCTACAGCAGGCAAAATAGTTGCTACCATACAATTAAACACCCTTAGACAACAGGCTTCAAATAAAAAAAATCAAGAAAAAAACATACAAACATGCACACATACATACACAAGTGCTTGCATGTCCCCTCTCCAAATACCTTAGATGTTATACATTGCAATTGAGCATATTATATATTCCAGTGATGCACAGACATGGTCTCCATTGTTGTAACTAGTTATCTATAGTTAGTAAACAGATTTCCTATATTTTACAAGCAATGCTCAGTTAATATCTCTATCTAAACAGTAGCCTTTCTCTGATGCTCAGGGGAGTGGGCTGAGCACCACGAGAAGAGAAATGGGCAGTAAGCAGCAGGTCCCCTCCCTAAAAATCCACCCCAGGAGCCAGAGATCCATGAACGGGATGGCAGTGGGGTAAGGTTGGGTTCAGCCACCCTCACCCCTTGATTCTGGGGATTTCTTCACAGACTTGAACTGAGACGTCTTTGTTCTTGCCATCCCCCATGAAAAAGCCATGTGGGCACAATGCTATGGCTGAGCTTAAGTGTCTTGCATGAGTCCCTGCTACCTCTCACCTGTTCCTTATTCAGAGGTGGCTCAGGTTCAGCCAGCTCAGGAAGCAGGCTTGGGAAGCTGAATTTATCCTTACCAACCTTTATAAAGGTGCTGCAAGCTGCCGCTCTTGTGGAGGAATTGGGAATAACAGAATGTGATATAAGACCTAAAAAATATGATATATATACACAGAGTGAGGAGGCGCACCGTTCCTTTAGGCAGGTTCACAAACTAATATGCAGATGCCATTTTGGGGCTTTTTTGGCATCTTTTTGTGCTGAGCGGAGCTCCTGAGAACAGAGTATATTTCAAAAGTAGTTAATTAAAGACTGCTTTGTTTGCAATTCCATGTGGAATTGTCCAAGATTGCAAGTAGTTTGAGGAAAAACAATGCACAGCACTTTTCCTCTGGTGCTGTTACTGGTTTAAGTGTTATGTGCTACTGTGGTATCCAGTAACAAGAGGAAGGAGGAAGCTATATAAATGTTGCTAGAGCTGTTTGAAAATTAACCTTTTCCTGTTGAAATGTGATGAAAGCAAATTGCCAGGGCAGAAACTTGCCAAAAAAATAAAAGCTGAAAAATGATAACATTTTGGATTTTTATAGCATCACTGAAAAGAAAAGCCTTCGAGCCAGGAAATAAATAAATACAAAACTCCCTCATCTCTTTGATTTTTGGCAGCGCATCAAAACCTGTTTCTTTTCTGTTTAGAGAACATGTTTTCATTTCTGATGTATTTTAAATTTAAAATAAATGTTGGTTGTTTTTTTTTTTTTTAAAAAAAAGGTTTGTTTTGTCCAAAAGCTATTTTCTGTGGAACGCCATTTCAGCTGAACAGTTTCAACATGATCTTGTTGCTTCTGAACTCAGGCTTCCTGTGTAGTAACACATTGTGCTCTTGGCATGATCTTCTAACTAACAGCCTATAGCATATTTAGTGTCATCTGTTCCTATTTCCTTTGCTAAGACATGGGCATTATGCCTTATACCTTTTTATCCTCGCATCATTGATGTTTTTATTGTTTTAAAAGTAAAACCCCACTTACAGCTTAAACATTCCTTAAAAAAACTTGATTTTTTACTAAACCCTACTCTGAGTTTAATGTAATAATGCAATAAAAGCAGAGTGGGTATTGTTGAGCTGGTTGACACCTGTTGCAAGGTAGTGAGCATTTTCATGTTTACTGAAGGTCACAGGATGAAGGTGCTAAATACTTGACTCCTTTCACCTGCGATACATGTGATTGTGAGCATTTGTTTACATAGCCCTTGTTAAAAAAAAAAAATAAAAAATTCATTTTTATTCCTTGAAGTAGAAACAGAGGTACCTAAGTACAAGCCAAATTTGCTAGCACAGAGGAGCCAGGGTAGAATTTGTCACATTTTCTACTGGGAAAGGTCAGCTGGAAAATACTACTCCTAAACAGAAGCAGGTATGGCTGGCATAATTATTTATTATAGGGCTGTTTCAGAACTACTCTGCTTCTCCTGTGTTCTTTTGCGCTGGTGACATTTGCACTCCCCTGGCTACGGAACCTTGTTTGAAGACAAATCTGAAAGAATAAACCCAAAGGTCACAAAGCATGGGGTTCACCTAATCAAATACAGACACTTACACTACACATACATGGTGTTTACCCATCACAATCAGTTCTCTTTGCAGTCAGAAATGAAAGGTAGGCACTTCTGCGGTGTGAGTCAAGCAGCTATTTCATGTTATCAGAGGCATCTTGTCCTGGAAGGACTGCAGAGAAGAGGCAACTGGATCAGAGACGGACATCTGTGCTGCAGCTATCATCTCGGGCTACATGAGATGAATCCCAACTGCAGGATCTTTGCCTGAGCCTTGCTCAGAAGATAAGGAACCTGCTTGCTTTGTGCTAGACTTGCATATACGTCTCTCTCTCCCAGTCATCTCCTGGGCCTATCTTCTGGCTAACGCAGGGAAGTGATAGAAGTGTGATAGTTGAGAACACTTAAAAATTATTTATGGGGCAACACTCAGGTTTTAAACCCATATATTGTGGAACCCTGCTTATAACAGTTCTGTAATCTTACTTTCAGTCAAGAATTTACCATGTTAATAGTTAAAGTTGATCAATGACAAGGGAGACTCAGTTGTTATTATTGGTTGATTTGCAGCCATAAGGCAACTATCAGGTTACAGAACTTAATTTTAGCAAAAAATAATCCTTGTCACAAAGAGCTTGCAATAATAGTTCAACCTGGATCATGTTCCTGGGCCTCTCCTTGGTTGTTATTGTCATATACGTATAAAAAATGAAGCTAAAATTGGGCCAAATTAATTTGCATTATAACTTCAGCAATGCTGTTTCAGTCTGAATTTCATATTCATGTCTTAACTGAAATTCTGAGTGGCAACAGAGTGTTACATCTGAGATGAACTCAGTGCAAAAATGTTTGCCAAAGGTCATTTATCCTAAATGTCCCTGTGTAGGTGTAAAAGACTAGGATAAAACCTGAGAAGACTGTTGTCTCCAGGTTAGGTTCAAGATTTGACTAGAAACAATTGATTTTATGTTCTGCATATGCTGAGGACAAAGCAGGAATGATACTTTATCATACCCTTGGACCTTTCCTCTGGGGACCTTCTAATCTCTTGCTGCTGTGTCTTGGAATAGGGTCCTCTAATACCTCATCTTGCAGACTGTGATTTGAAAATGGATGTTGAAGCACTTAACACTTGCTGGGAGATACCAAGCTCAGAACACAGTGTTGAGTCTGTCTGCTTCTCCCTGCCTGGCTTCCTGGTTATGTACTTTGCTTGGACATCTCTCTTAAAAATGTCCAACAATGCTGTTTGTGTGTGGTTCCCAACAAGGTTATTACAGTTGGTTCTGCTTTTCCCATTGAAGTGTGGGAATGAAGATGATTGACAAGATTTGAAAGCACCACCCTAGACATTCAGCACATCTTATGTGCTGCATGTATATGTAGTATGGAAAACCAGCACATCTCATTTTGTAGATAAACCATTCTGATAGTTAATTACCTTTTGGTGCCAACAAGTCCTATCTTACTTCAAAATGGAATTTATCTGACCTTGCCTGTAGTGAAGTTTCTTTGTTGGCAAGGCTAAAGAGCTGCCCTTTACCAGGTCTGTTCTTTATTTGTCCCTTCAGACCTCTCTCCTCTCTGTTTTGTCTTTCTTAAAGTATGTTTTGAGCCCATAAAGCTTATAATACAAACTTTGCTCTCAAGCCTTTGGTTCTTTTTCCTATCTTCCTGTGAACTCGCTCTACATCACTGTGAACAACTGAACCAGACGTGGTATCCCCAAGTGTCCAGACCCCTGTACAGCAGCAAAACTGCTTCTCTACTGTTTGACAGCCTCCCCTTTTTCAGTGTCAAGGACTAAAGCAACTTTTCACACTGTTCAGTCTGACAGCTCCCATGTATCATCCCTGGATGCTGTGTTCCTATCCAACAGCTGGGATCTACATCCCGCTTTGTCATATTTCAAGATACATTTTTCCATGCATTGGAGCCACTTTGCTATGTGATTGAAACCCTTCTGTAAGGGCAAGCATCTTCCTCATTATTTACTACTCCATCAGTCTCTGTAATCTGCAGACTTTGTTGACAATGGCTGTAAATCTCGGCATGGACCTATATTTGAAACTTCACCTCAGAAAACTGAATAGGGATCCCAGTTAATGTATGATATATGGGCTCACTGGATGCATCTTTTTAAAGACAGCCATAAAAGCCTTTGTAGCTCTTTTAAAGTGATGGCAAAAGTATAAATGGCAAATAATTTTCTTCATATTTGTATCAATAATCTTTTGGAATAATCTGTTATATTAAATGCTTACTACTGGAATAAAATTATTATGATTTATTGAACCAAGAACCAAGTTATCCATAATGAGGTATGTTCTCTAAGTAATTATACGGACAGCCACAAGGGACTAGTAATGAAATGTTGAAACAGTAGAATTTCAGAATATAAATTTTTTGTTCATGTCTAACTTTTCAAAAAGCTTTCTCTTTAATTATATTTGTTCTGTTACAGATTTCTTTACTAGTTTTCAGTTATTCTTTTGTGCTAGTCTCTTCTGTTAGCAGATCAGACTTTCTCCTTTTTTCCTAATCACGTTGGTGCTCATAGGCATGTCATAACATGATTAAACATTTCTTGGAATAAAGCAGAGTGGAAAGTGTGACCAGAAAAGGTTTGACAGTTCAGTCTAGTCTTACACCATACAAGGCAGGAAATGTCTGAATGACTTAATGAAAAACAAAGTAAGGTTAAATCTTGTGAGATTGTGGGGACCTTTAAATTAAAAATCATTAAAAATGACACTCAAAGGCATTGTAATATTGAGTTGGGCCTCAGCATTTCAGGTTGTTTCTGAGAAAATTTCTAAAGCCAAAAGCTAATTGGAATATTTCATAAGGTGGCTTTTTTTTTGTGGTTTTTTTTTTTTTTTAAATTTAAGTGGAAAGAAATTTTATTCTCTAGTTAAGTCTGGATATCTGTGCTGTGTTAACTTTGCAATATATCTTCTTTAGACTCAGGAGCTATAACTGGCTACATGCAAAGATAAAACAGGTGTGGGACTAAGGAAAAAGTTAAAATTACAAATAAAAGTGTATTCATATTGGAAAAATGTGTCTTTTTAGGTCAGATCTGATAGTTGGGCTGTGGCATGTCTCATCTGCTGTTTTCAACCTGGTATTTACTGTGCAGTGATGAAGCCACATCCTCCTCAGAGCAGATGAACTGGGCATTTCCAAGATGTGGAGTAGATGTTTCCTTGGCTATACTGTGAAACACCTTCTGTGGGTAGCCATGCTCAGGGTTGAAAAAAACAAATGTAGGAGCTTGAGCAAGCAAAGGGGAGAGCTTGTCTTACACACTTGTATTCCACAGGGAGCTGACTTTGCTCCTGATTGCTCTGTCCAGACTTTGACATCTCCCTAGGGAGAGAGCAAATGTGCTTCTGACTGCAGGGTTCTCTCTGGGATAGGGAAGATCCAGGCATAACCTGCAGATTTTTGATCTGAGGATTTTTAATTCAGTTGTGCTGCTTTAGATCACAATATTCATTATGAACTGTATGCATGGTAGCTCTGTGAATCTAGAGCTAGAATTTTTAAATGGAATTAAAAGATTTGATGGAAACTTTTGTTGACATAGGTGCTATGTATTATCAAGGCATACTTTGCTTTCATTTTATATGTTTGCATTCTGGAAGTACAAAAAGTATGCTGAAGAATTCTGATAATAACTTCCATTGTTTCTTATATGCTCTTTTAGTTCTCTCTTGTGAAAAAGCTGAGATTTTCCACTTTTTTGTCCAAAACCTTTGGACAGAATTTGCAAGGGGCCAAAAGTGTGCTTTTTGAATTGGAATTTCAATACAGAAAAATTAGAAAATATGCTTTTCACCAAAAGAAAAAGGGAAGAGAAAGAGACACAGAGACATGTATCCTGGCTGTGAACCAGAACAGCAGAAGAAAAGTGAGCTATCAGTAGAAATATATTTTACTGTTGCCTGTAATCTGTGTTTTCCATTCACACCAATTTCTGAGCAGACTGGGGCCTATTTTCCATTTGTTGTATGTGAGTAACTCCCATTGTTGAAAATGGAAGTTATTTGTTATATCAAAGAGGAAAATGTGGTTAGAATGTGTTTGTAACTGTTTTTTTTCCTAATTTTCTGTACTGTGTGTTATTATTTTGTAGAGTGCCATCTTTTCATTTTTTCTACAGTGTTTCTCATATTCTGAATAAGGCCAGCTTGCAGTAATTTCAAGAAGAAAGGCACCATTTGCTTCAGTGTGTTATCATTTTAGGGCTCTCTGCAAGCAAACTTGCATATCTGGATAGTTTTTTCCCCTCCATTTTGGTCTGTTTTACTTTGTTAAAGCTATGCTGATGGTCCCAATGATCTCTGCTCAGCTGCTGAATTTTAGTACAAACTGGAAGCTCACAGCAGTCCTTCTGACTCATATAATCAATATTTTAGGTTCATAGGCTTTTAACACTAAGGAACTTAGCACATCACTAGGAGAAACTAGAAAGAATTTCCCAGCTGGGGAAGGGGGGAGGGAGGAAGAGGGGGGGAAGCTGTCTCAGTATCGGAAGCCATGAAAGGGAAGAATCACATCACATTTTTCTGCTAATGATTCAAATATTCCTTGGCTGTGCACTGAGCAAGCTAATTTTTTTCCAAACAACTGTGCAGATTCAGAATGATCAGATCTTGTGACCTTTATTGACAAGGGGAGTTTTGCCCATAAATTAATGTGAACAATAGGCCTTGTCGAACAGCTTCAACTTGGAGGAGCTGATTTGTGCCAAGCACTCAATGCTGTGCAGGAAAGCAGCATAGAAGCTGTCTTATTGCTTCTGCCTTTCCTTGCATAGTCATATTTGTGTCTGATTGTAAAGAGAGTGGAGTTGCTACTAAAAAAATGAAGTTTCAGTAGTGTCCTTGTGATCTAAAATGGTTTTATTACTTTGTAGTGGGTTTTACATTTTGCAGATTTAGATTTGGTGGGAAGCCATGTGTCTCCAGTCTGAAGATCCCAGGATGGAATTTGTCTACCTGGCTTTACCTCATCTTGTAACACTGCGGTCTTCATCTGAGCTTTGCCTGTACTACCTTTCATTGTCACTTGTGAGAAATGCACGTTTTTATGCCCTAGTTCTTAAAGATGACCTAAAAGTGATCAAGTAAACTCATCATTCCCAAAAGAGGGATATTCCCACTGCAAAAGGGCAAACAAAATAATTTGGCATGAAACAGTATGATGATGAATAATCTCAGAAAGTCTTTTTCTTTCTTTTTTTTTTTT
>KZ506505.1:96380-152813 GCA_002844005.1 Limosa lapponica baueri
TTGTTTGTTTGGTGGACATGTGGCTGTGTTTCAAAGCTCTGTTGGCTGACTCCCTAGCTTATTCCTTCTGGAGTGTAACTGTTCACTGCAAATAAATCTGTCACCTGAACAGATGCCAGTGATCTTTTTTTTTAAGCCTGCAAACAAGTGGCCTGCTTCCTAAATATCCCTGTGTGAGAAAGGGATGAAGTGTTTGAACAACCAGCTATAAGAATCACTGTCTTTTGTTTCTGGTCAGTTTTCCAACCATTGTTGAATGACTAAGTGCACCCAGTCTCAGTGTCTCAGTGTCAAAACTTTCTTTTGCTATATTCAGGCTACTGATAAATGACTCTGAAGTACATTGGAAAATTGAGATCCTTAATGTTCCTACCCAACAAAGAGAAAGGAGAAGCTGTTGGACGTAAGAGTATGAGGCTGTGCTGCCTAAGGATGTGTGATAAGTTAGATTCTGTACTGCTGCAGTGCTATAAGAACTGCTGCAGAATGCCAAGTCTTGCCAACTGTGAAATTACTATTTCTGCTTGATAATGTCTTGTTTCAAAGCAGGATTTAGAGAAAAGGCAATAAATTAACTTTTAAAACAAATCAGAATGTTTGTCAGAACTTTTTCCTTTGATCTTTAGCCAACAGTCACATTTTGGAAAGCTTTAGGCTTGATATAATCTCAACTGTCATGCAATTTTCATTTTCCCTCTAATTCATTGGATTATTTTGTTGAATTGATTAAATTTTAAAGGAATATAGTCATTATTGTTTTGCTAAATTGGGATATACTCCTTCAAAAATATGCTTGCACATTCAAATATTTTATATTGTAAAAGTAACTGTTGTTTCCAACTTTAAAAAGGGAATTTAGGGTTTGATTACAGAGTTAGACTAGAAGCCTTGGAAACTGAAATCCTCCATTTTTTTACTAACTTAGTAGAGGAAGGAAAACTTTTCTACTTTAATAATGCCTGTGTAACTGCCTCTAGGATAGTTCAGGTATTATCTGGATTTTGAAGTTTCTATGCTGAAAGTACAAAAGGGTCATTGGCAATCGTGGAATTTATATTTTTGTCAGTTATACCTGTCTAAGATCCTGACTGAGCAAGGTATTTCGGCGCGAGTGTAGTGCCAGTGTCTGAGAAATGTTATTGAGTTTAACAAATCTGCTCAAATACCTAAGTTCTTTGGCTGAGGTGGAGTCTAAGGGCATAAATTAATTTTTGTAGTATTCTATCCAAACAGCTTTCTGATATGTGCATTTGTCCAGTGGTTTCTGAAGGTCAGCAATCAAGTAAGGAATTGGAGGTGTAAGAATCTGTTTCCTAGTTTTGATTATTAGAATCAGTCAGTTTCACGGCTATTATTTATACAGATTATCATCCTGCCCCCGAGTAAGGTGGTGTAATTTGACCTGTATTGTCAAGAAGTCAGCCCAGCTCTAACAAATAGGGCTGAAATCACCAGATTCACTGCGATAAAGATGACCAAAACCCCAAGACAAATCTGACTGGAAGATGGGTTACTTGGAGATTGTGACATGACAACTTAGTGAGGCCTTTGGAAGTCCATCAAGTCTTAGAGAGAAAGGACATGGGTGAAGCATTTCTGAAGTAAATTTTATCTTAAATGTTGTTCTCATTCTCCTGCTGGAGAAAAACCGTATCATGCAGCTTCTTGGCTGATAGTTTTCGAAAGAGATACGGATAAGAAACTGTTTCAGAAATGTTTCTTCTGTAGGGGTATGGCCTCATCCTGCCTTAACGGCAACCTTTAGACTGGAGGGTGCCGGCATCCAGAGCACCAAGTTGGGCGATGGCTTCAGGACTACGGCCAGCGCTAAGGACAGAGGGGTTTCAGCACCACGGCCAGCGTCACGCCCCCGGCGGGCCGCCATGTTTCAGCATCGCGTGTGACGTGACAGGGCACGACGTGACTGCAACTACTTATCGTTTGTCTGCCGACAAGATGACTGCTCAGACTGGTAAACTGCTAGTGCTGACTTGACTGTAAGGAACAGTCTTTTTGTGCCTGGGAGGAGGTGGGTGGGATGAGCCTTGGAGAGAGCGCGGAAGTGGCAGAGCACGCTGGAGAGGGGGCGCTATCTGGTGGATTCTGTGCTATGGGAAAGAGACAGGCCTGGGATATGGCCAGACCAGAGGAGATAGGGCTGAAAATGGTCCAGCCTGGGAGAGTGCAGCAGCAAGGCTTGGGGTACCTGACTTCAGAATCCAGAAGGAAATCAGTTGTACCTGACAAAGGATTTTCTTCACCTCTTTCTGGTGCAGGTCCCACTCCATGAGAATAATTCATAGCAGATGTACCCCATTACCTAAATTTCCAGAGATCTGTGCAGTGCAGCTAATAGCTTTGACGCTGGTGATGATCAGTGTCTGTCTGTCAGGATATATCTGCAGAGAGGGGTTTGCATTTCACTTTTTTAAAAGTATGGGAAATCACACACACAGACTCTGTGGAAAGAACATTAACTTAGCAAAGATTAATAGTGAGTAGTTATCATAGGTCACAGTAAGTCTTTCCTCACAAGCTTAATTTCTCCTACTGTTCCTGCACGTTGTCTTTCCTCAGGATCTCTGCTCATACACTATATCGCATGGAGCTGTCCTGGCAATGAGTCAGTTATGTGAAGGAAGTGGTTGTCTGTAGGACATGTCAAAGTCAAAGAAAAAGTATAGCAATTGAGGCAAGTGACTGCAAGAAGAGACAGGACATTTCTGATGTGAAACTGGTGATGTACTGTCATCAAGAACTGGATTTTTTGGATCTGCCAAAGACCTCCTCTACAATGATGGGAAAATTGCTTAAGCCGGTAGTTTCAGTTTTGGTTACTACTTGGACAGTCTGAATTTTCTCATCTGACATTTGAGGTGATTATGATTCCTGATTTCTAGAGGTTTTGGCACAAGCAGCACCACCTGAGCTCACTGGAACATGTCCATAAAAAGAGGATTCTAGGAACATGTCAGGTGCGACCAGACTGTATGGATTATGAAAAATCAGCTCCTGTCAAACTCAGACTCCCAGTTTACAACTTCCAATTTCCATTTTAAAACTCCTTGTGCTTAAATAACTACCATTGCATCTTCTTGAAGTGTTGGGAAATATAAATTTCTTCATATCTGCAAAGTTCTTACACTAAGTAGAAGAGCATGCAATGTACATTCATGGACATTATAGCTGTCAATCCTCATTGCAAGCTTCAGTGCTATGGAATGTAGAAGCGAGATTAAAAACCCAGGCTAGAATAACTAAGAAAGCAGATAATGGCATAAATGATATTTCACCTTTTGGCCACCTGTTGCAGTACAGCCAAAGCCAGCAGTGACGGAAAGTCATTACCGTTTGACAGCTGCTCCATGAGCTTTGTAAAATGACTGTGTAATTGTTCTCAGCCTTCTTTCTTGTGGACAGGTGTCCATGCCATGATTAGCACTAATTGGCAATGTTGTTGGCAGTCACAAAAGGAAAACTAATGAAAGAATGAGTGTGGAAGGGGAATTATTTTCTCAGTCCCTAAAACAATATGCTTGCCCACGTGCCTGCCTGTTCTGGGAATAGAATGTCAGCTCTGTGCCCCTCCAAACATACTGATTACAAGAAGTCATGTTCTTTTAAGAGAGAGAAATACTGGTTAAAAATGGAATTAAGGCTGACAATGGAAGAAGGACCTAGTTTAGGAAATTTTAAACTTGTGTCTTGATTAACGTTTCATTTAAACCTGGTTAGAAAGTAAATTTTGATTTGATAAAGGCCGCAAATGTGGAGAAAGAGCTTTAAAAATACAGCATCCCAAGGACAACTGAGAGGTCCTTTTTCACAAAAGAATAACAGCTAGTTGGGATATCACTGAGTTTCTGTCTCTTCAAGCTGTCATCACAGTCTTCATGATATGACCAAATGTGTGTCCATTTCACAACCAAACCATGTCTGTCCATGGTCTGGGTGTGACTTATATCTACTTACCTGATGGAACTATACAGAACTGTTAGTAGATATGAAACCAGACTTTGCTTCATGCCTGCCAGGTGGACACTCAGACACCTATAGCATGGTTGGGGAAGACCATATGTAGCAGATGCAACAAATTCTCTGCTCATTTGAATCAGTAAATCTCTTTTTCTCACTAAGTGACATAATATCAGAATTTTGGTGAATGTGGATGATGTGTGTATGGTCTCATGGGTAGGAAAGGGTCATGGTGACCAGTGCATAATGACCGATTTGGGAAGTTACATCAATCTAAGCAAAAATCTGGATTCTGGTATCGTCTTCTATTCTAGTTGTTATTCCTTCCCCAGGTACCTTAAAATTCTTACCTGTTTTCTTAAATTTGAGTTGCTAAGTCAAGACTGTTTCATATCTGCCAGTTCTGCAAACCTACAAGCAATGATCTTTGTCATAAATGTTTATACTGGGGTCTTCTTCCTGAGGTAGAGGGTGGTAGGTACAAGCTGATAGCTGTTAGGTACGGAGCCAAATATACCATAAGCTTGTCCAGGTTTGTACATGATTCTGCAGTACAAATGGAAAAAAAAAAGCCTACTAGACAGGGGCAGCTGGCACTAAGGCACGGTACAGTAATGTGTAGTTCTTAGCTCTCAGAGAAGGCCAAAGTGAAGCACGTGTCTTAGAAGGATGTGGGAAAAATAAATAGAAAAAAGATGAGGATTGCATGTGAGGGAACAGAGAAGATCATTCCTAGGAATTGAAGGTGGATGGCTGAAGGAGAGCTGAGTAGATGTAGGGGGGTGTGATACTGTTGCGCTACCATACAGGAAAAAGAGAGGGGGCACACATTGATTCTTGTATATCATTGCGTTCTCCTCAATGACTTATCAGCATGAAGCAAACTGCATCTTGGATAATGGATGTACTTTCTGTAGGATCAATACAGACTCATCACACAGCTGGCAGTATTGAACATCTTTTCTGTCTCAGCCTACAGCATTTATTCTATCTCTTGTTGCTTATCCCACATTTTGTGTACTTATGACATAGCATTAATAGGTTTTGTTGGATAGTGTTACATCCACACATGAGTACAGAGGAACAATGGCAATGGGGAACCTGAATAATACAAATTTCTAACCCCTCCCTGGACTGTCATGGAGGACTGACAGCCCAGTGGAAAGGGTCTCTGGAGCACCAGGGGGGATAGGCTGTGGGGATAAGAAACTTACTATGGGAAGATGGGAAGAGTATTTTGGGACTGCACAATATTTTTATGGGATGTTTTGGGGATGAACCAAAGGTGGATAAAAGGATGGATCTAGATGATTTGGGAAGGAACAAATACTTATTATATGTAATCATCATGAATGCAGAAAGAATCCTGGCAAAGTCTGTATTTGGGTATTCCCTAGCTTTGGGAGACTTTGGATATTTTCCCAAACACGATCTTTTTTTTTGTTTTTTGAGAATGAGGAAAACAAACTGTGGGAGGTAACGGTTCTAAAAAAAGGAAGGAAAGAGAAATACGAAACATTATATTTGGGCTGGTCTTCCCTGGGGTACATTTCTTCTTATTTTCTAGAGAAATCTAGTCTTTTTATATTTCTATTTCTCTTTAATAAGTAAAACAACCACAGCAAAGAAAAATGTATGTGATGTATTGAGGTTAACTTTTCTGGAGAATGGTTCCCTTGCTTCCCTTGCTAAAGTGCCTATAGGTATCACTCTGTTAGGATAATTGCAGCATTTTATCATGTTGGCAGATCCTTTGTAATCGTTTTTGTTCCCATTAAGCAACAATAGATGCAATGAAACCTTGGCTCAGGACACCTGTTGTCAGCTTCACAACTGCTGCTGAACGGAAATGTAGCAGTACTTGTCACTTCGGACAGGATGTCACCCACGACAGAGCTGGCATTTTAAGGGCTGCTGCTTACTTGTAAAATACTTGGCCAGTTTGAGAGGCCTGGATCTTAGAGCACTGCCTCATCCTCCTAGTACAGCTCTCCTAGCTGTTGCAGTTACAGGGAGCTGGTGATTTATACGACTGTGAGAACACAAAAACCAGAGACATAGGATCATGGATCTCCAATTCCATTTCTGTGATCAAGAGAAAAGGGTTAGGGCAAATATATTTCAAATGTGAGAAAGTTGTCTTGTGCTTTTATTTATAGTAATTTATAATGTCAGATATTCTAAGTATTTTGAGATCAATGCCATTATACCCATTAATTAATGTATTTATCTGATGACTATGGAAGTAACAGTATTTTAAGAAAAAGGAAGAAATCTTCAAGTAGATCCCCACTATATGGTGTTCATGTATTGTTGCCATTGCTGCTCCTTTGCATATTGTTTTCCATCCCAGAGCAGTAAAACTTCAAATTGAATCACTGCAGGTTCACACTCCTCACATCATTTGTAAACATATGCTGTGAATGGGATTATGTTTTAGTAACAGCACAGACTGGTTAAAATGTCATGAATTAATTTCACATGAAACACTGGAGAAGCTTTGAACCTGGGGGCAAAGCAGTAATCAAAAGGAAATAAAAATCCTCCGAAATGCTACATATCTTCATACTCAAAACTGTGTTACTATAATTATGCTGCAATAAATATTGGTTGCTTGAGATGATATTGTAACAATAAACATTCTGTGCTGCTGAAGTACAATCTTTCTTGTAGCAGTCCTCACATGATATGACTGGAAGCCAAGATGCTACCTTCCTTTGCAGGGGGCTCAGATGTATAAAATTCTCTTAATTGTACATAGTTTTTTTGTCTTAGAAGGTTAGGACTTTTGATAAGACATAACTCTTGAGCCAGAACTTGAAGGATAAAACTGAGCCTCTTTGAATGTAGAGGGAGAAAGAATAATATTGAAAATGATTTCTTAAACACAAAAAATAAAGGTAACCAATGGAAAAGTCAGGCTAAAGTTGAGGAATAACTGTATACAACTCCCCCTCACCACCCTGCCCACTCTCAGGCTGGCACTTGATGCACTGGAAGTTCCCCAGATTTCCTCAACTCTGACATTGTTTGACTTATACTTTTTTGTATCAGGCATTCTTGGTACGGTACAGGGGCAATACACTTTAAGGTTACATACATTTTAAACCTCACAATTTCAGCACTTTACATTTAAACTCTGTTCAGCTTGATGCATTGATTCCCAAAAGCTTTTGCTTTTAAATAATTCAAGAAAATCAGCTGTCAGTAGGTATATAATTTGGACAATTGCCTTTGTGCTTTTTAAAATCCCGGAGCATGTGCCAGTAACTGACTAAAGCTCAATTTTAACAGTTATGTACTAGAGCTCAACTTGTACTGAGTTGTATTTATATGTATAGAGTCTATGGGTTTAAACTTCTCCCATCAGTTTTGTACATAGACTCCAATATAACCTTGGAGAACAGATTCATGTTGTGATATTGAATTGTGAGTTGATAGGTCTGATAATTTCCATTAAGATATTCAATATGTCATGTTACTTGAATGTCAATGATGCATTTCTATAAAGCTGTGAGAGTTGCCAGTCTAATTTTGGGTTATCGCAAGACACTAGAGCTACTTGAATTCAACCATGGAGTAAAAGATTAAGAAAGTCTCTAAACGAGGGAGAAAGTGAAAAACTGTCTTTTGGAACCAAGACATCCTAGATTGCACACAGCTGAAAAATGAAGTTTGAACATAGAAATTAAAAGCATATAAACAAAATATAAGCTATTATATATAAACTAAGCTGCATAAAGTAAAACGTATGGCTCGTAGACATACAACAAGATTAGGCTGAAGCCTAATCCATATAAAATGAGTTCATATAAAATAAGCCTGATGAACTAAAGGCATTCAGTACAGTAAGTAACTCCTGAACAACACTATGAGCATTACGGTCTCCTTGCTACTGAGGAGACATGGTGGTGCATTGGCTTTTTTGATAGTATGACAATGCTGCTTGGGAATCAAACCCTTGTTGTGTTCAGCAGTCTACAAGGATGTGATATGCAGACCTGCAGAGCCAACTTCATTATATTTGCATGGAATCATGTGCGTTTGGTACAAACTTTGGCTAAGATTTTGCCATGTGTGAGATGGAGTAAATAAACTAGATCCTGGGACTTAAGAATAAACAAGATCAGAGTTTTTACCCCACCTGACTTTCTCACACGCTCACTCACTTGCTTCTCCCTACAGCACTATGTTCACCTGGCAGGGAGGTTGCTGCTAGTCCAGGAAGGTTGGGCAGAAAGTTGTGTTGATTTGTGCTAGGATGCTGCTCATGGTTACTGGTCTCCGGTGTCTCTGCCAAAGGTCCCTGGGCAACCCCAGCATTCATTTCCCTGCACATCTCTGATTTCCAGGATCACCCCCTGAGTCTTTCCTCCACTGAGAATCTTCTTCACCTTCTTTCTGGACCTTCTTCTTCTTCCCTCTGAAACCAGGTTTTCTTTTCATTAAGTCTGCTTTTTTGGCACCTTTTTTTCTTTTTCCTTTTTTATTTTTTTTTCTGGAAAATGACGATCATGTTTCCCCCCAATCAAAAATCTATCTATCACCCTTTTAACTGGTGGACATGCCTCATGTCTCTTTCTTTTATTAATGGGAGGGTTTAGGACATGCCACTTCCATTTATTCCAGGTGTTATCAATGTTTATGATCAGTCCCTACTGGTTGCAGCAAGCAATTAGCAAGCTTCTGCTTGACAATTCAAAAGCTCAATTTCAGACATTCATCTCCTGCAACACATGCACACAACCTGCCTCTTGTTAGTGTTCATAATTTAAGTTAATTCTTTGCCTATGACATATTTGCATTTCTGCATTAGAATTAAGAATGTTTCAGATTTTGCCAAGGCCAACAAATTGCCTTGATTTTTTTAATCAAAAGCATGTTTGGGATGTGAAATCAGAGGAAAAGACATGGAAGTGCTACCCATTCCCTACCCCCTATCTTTACATTCACATTGCTTAAGATTTTTTCCTTTTATGTTTTTAAATAATTTAAATAGATTTTAAATACTTGAAGACTAGCTCTAGAAAGTGAAGACAAGTGGACTTTCATCAGGATGAGAAGAGATGTTGAAAGAAGGCTCATCAAGAAAAGCCATTGCTGTGGAATAACTATCATCACCCTCTAAGAGCTGATGTTTGACCACGCTGGGTGAACTGATCACCTAAAGATTAGGACTGCTCTAGTGTCCACTGGCTTTCACATGAATGATTTCCACTGGCAGATGTAGGAGACAGAGGGATGGAAAGAACTGGAGTTAGGATTGTGAAGATTTCACTTCCCTCTAGGAAGAATATATATTTTAAAGCTCAAGTAATTAAAGTCTGACACCATTCATTTTGATCCTATCAAGGCACAGTTCCTTTTATTTCTCCTGGTGACCATTATTAAAGTGCATTTCTTATGGCTGTGGTTAATTAATTAAGAATTCAATCAAAATAGCAATAAACATAGTTGTACTAGTTTGCTCTTTGTAAACCCTCAGTTTTCCCAGGCATCCGTGGGATTCACGGAATCCATCCAGGGGTACCCAGAGCACTTTTAAGGCTAAGGTCTTACAAGGAGACTTCAGAAGGTCCTGCATCTGGCAGAGGAGCCTGGTTTTTCAGGGTGGTTACCATCCTAGAGCGATGTTTCTCAAAACTTGTGATGGGGTCATTTTCCTCAAACGTGTGCATCTTAAAGCGATGTGGTTGCCATCTCAGATGACCAAACTGGATAGTGCAGCAGTTTGCATCCTTGCTGAGGATAAAAGGTTTCATGTAGGCAAACTGCATGACGGCATGTGCAAGAATTCATGCCTAAGCCTAGTACACGGGCCAGGTTCAATGTAATTGTCCCTGTGCAGCTTCAGTATCCGTTACAGACGGACCCACGTTTTTTGCTTCTGAACCCATTTTTATCCCTGACCAGGGGGACACATTGCCAGGTTTGTAGTGCTGGTTTGTGGTATCTGTCATACTTTGGGGTTAACCCTGTGGTGGGATAGTAGACCTAGTGCAATTTCTTTATATGGGGATACTGGCTCTCTCTGTGACTAACTTCACATAGTTTCCTGCCCAAACTCATTAATATCCTACAATAACATTACTCACCAATTAATTAACCCTAGTTAAGTGGCAAGTAGCCAGTTTTGCAAATATACATTTCACAGAGAGTTTAATTTTATTATTCTGAAAATTATATAATAGGCTTAATTTTTTGGTTAGATAGCTCAAGTAAATGTAGCACTTGATTTTAGAATGAAGCATTCTGGTAATGCTCTGTTGTGTGACACAGTTGACTACAGTATCAGTTTTCAAGAAATGAAACCCATTCTTTCATAAAGACACAGTGGCTTATGCCACCGTCAGTTGAAGATATTAATGTGAAAAAATAAGTCCTTTCCTTTTCCAGGCTAAAGTAACAGCTGTACAAACTTGAAGGTCACACGTTCAAAAGAAACAGTGAAAAGTTACTTACCTGTTTAGAGACAAGCTTCTAAGTATTTAGCAGCAAAATTGACAAATGTTGTATCATTACCTAGTTCATCTGTGGCCTTTGACAACATCTACAGAATAGGGCACTTAACCCTTATCTTCCATGTGGCTCCAGACTGGTATGCGTTATCTGAATGCATGACCTAGGATCAGGCTTTCCAAAAAAGTCAGCGGGAGGGCACAGGATGGGGGTGTCATTTCTTTCTCTTGAAGTTAGATGATATGGAGGGGAAGTGAAGAGGAAGAGAGAAGCAGGATGCAGGATATAGTGGTTTGATTATGTATTTAAAAGGCAGGAAAAGGATTGCATTGCCTGCCGGAAATACATAGAGAGTATAATCTATTTAATCTTCATACACATTTATATAAAAATATAAATATAGATTTATTTGGATCTGGGCTGTATTTTTTCCTTTGAAAACAGGATGTATGCTTTTTAATCCTTTAAAATTTGTGGATTAATATTTCTATAATCATTACAGATATGATTAGCATTAATATGCATTCAAAGTAGAAAACAATTAATTTAGCAAGACAACATTTCTCTCCTCTGCAATCCACCGTATGAAGGAAGAAACTAAGGAGGCATGAGGTGAGGCAGCTCCACCAGTGCCAACAGTCTGCTTATCTTTCTTATCTGAATCTAGACAATTCTCTTCACTTGCTGAACTTTTCAAATATGAGGAGGGAAAGAATAGTGTGCGTAAGGGGTAGATGAGGTTGGAGTTGTCAGTTTTGAAAGGCTGGTCTGAATTTTATCATACATTTCTTCCTATTCTTGTCAGCAAGAGACCCCTGTGCCCAGGACTTTTATCCCCTTCCAGGGTCAGTTCTTGTATGCTCCTTAAGTTATTTTCGACTTCTCTGGTCAAGGATCCAGACTTGCTTCAGTAACCAGATGATGGCTTTGAATCTTTGTTTGAGGCAATTACATTTGAAAAAAAAAATGCAAAATTTGCTTGAATCTCTGTTAACAGATTTTGTCTAGTGTACAAAACTTGACGAGGTAAAGCTTGTTGTGGATGAGGTGGCAAAGTTAATGCTAAAGCTGTAAGGTGTGTGGGGTTTTTTTGTTTGTTTTTGTTTTGCTTTTAACTATAAAGTTTGCTAATTCTCTGCTCTTTGAACCATGAGAATTACCTTAACATTTTTTGCCTGAGTTGTAAATTATTGTCCTACTCATCTCCTTCCACCCCACTATTGTTTTTCCATCTCCACTTCTTATTCCTACCACTCCCTTCCTGCCTCTCTTTCCCTCATTGCTGTACTCTAGCTTCCTTCATAAACATTTTCTTTTTTCTTTCTCCCATTCATCTTTTCATGCTACAATCCATGTGACTTCTTAAGCTTCTCTCACCCTTAATGTGGTTACCTGGCCTACAGTACAACCTCTCCTAGATGAGCACTCTTCCTGCAAACCAACTATGTAGCCATTGCTTAAGAGGTAATGAATAAACAATAATAATTCGCAACTTGTATAAAACTTGGAAACAATAATTTTTGCCCCTAATTGTTAGTTGAGGTGTTGTTTTGAGCCAAAATGTATTTTATTTAACTCTAAAACTATTTTCTTACTCAATCACAGCCATTTTTCTTCAGTTTTGAACAAATGCCTCTGGGGTAGGAGTGGGAGTATGTTTTGTATGGTCCTGTGCAGGGACGTAAATGGTAGCAAACACCTTTGCTCTTTTCTAGCTCAGATCCATTACTGTGTGGTGTACAGGAAGAAGAAGGCATCTACCAAATCATAATTGAGACCAAAGAAACCCCTCAGAACACTTTCTAATCAATGCAGCTTACTTAAAATATAGCTGAACCTGGGAGCATTGGGCTTCACAGCCATATCACACAGGGCTTGTAGCAGGCAGACCTCATAAAAAGGCTTGATTAGGAGGTAGCTTTGATATTGCAGTATGCCATATTAAGTAACTCTTAGAGCTTCTTTTATTGCTTCTTTAACTTGTGAGAGTATTTACAGAGGCTTTATTAGAAGTAGGTTTCCAGGTTTCTCTGCTTTTATCTTGCCACCTACAGTATTCAGTGAAGTCTAACTTGGGAGGGAATTGTTCTTGGCTTTATTCTCTAAGTGATCCAGTCCTAACAATGAGTCCATGACGATCAATTTAATTTATGTTTTGTCATAAACTGTTACCTACTTGACTTGTCTGTGTAATATGCAGTCTCACTCAAAAGAGCTGTTGGATATGTTTTCAATTGCTTTGTGTGAGTCATTGTTCTAGAGGGAGCTTTTATTATAGATTGAATACCTGGGATGATAAATTTACATGTATAAGAACAGATATATGCTGTAATAAAATTATACCTGTTTTCTTTGTGTGCATATATTCAAACACAAATATACATTTACATTAGTATGCGTACTGACTCAGAAGGTCTTGGAGATAGAAGGATGAGAAGGAAACATTATGGTGCTGCCAAGAGGAAGAACAGTATCTTTGGTCATGATTAATATTCATTATTTATTCCTGTTGCTGCATATGACAATGTTGTTCACACAGTCCCTATCCTTCTTGCATAGTCACTTAGGCTGCTTGCTTTTTTTAGTGCTAAACCAGCTACTTCAAAAGAAACATGATGTGAGAAAGGAGGGGGAAAGGCTGATTCTGGACATGCTGAAAAGTCAAAAAAAGCCCACCTGAAATGAGAATTTGAATACCTGCCACCAGAAGAGATTATCTTTAACATCCTGCAAATACGTTAACTGCTAAGCAGGAAATAACCCAACTACAAGATCATGGTACAAGGGGAGCAGTTTTTAAACAGGTGAGACTGAACACAGTAATTAGAAAACTGGACCAGATCTGACTGGAAACCTGCATGCTAGAGCCATAGAACTGAGGAATAAGGGTAGGGTTTGTTTGTCTATTTGTTTCTGCAACTGCTTTATGTTGCTGGAGGCAGGCAGGATGAGCATAAGTCCTGGCATCATAGTCATCTTGTCATCTGCAGTATGGACGTAGCCACACTGGAGTCCACCTACATATTGAAGACATTTTTGGAGTTCAGTTTATCTGCTCATTTTAGGTCTCTGCTTTAAGATGAGGGGTGCTCTGCTTGCGCTCCCTCCTTTCCACTCCCTGTAGCAAGCACTTTGCTCCTGCTGATGTCTCCAGCACACACTGAAGACATCTACACTGGATCAAATGGCTCTCAGCTGAGCTTTGGGAGTTGGCTGTGCTTACTTTTGCCCTCAGTAAGCATGAGGTCAGCTATATTGCCTGCAGTCTTGGGGAAAGATTTGAATTAGTGTAATTTACCTTGCATTTGCAGTAGGCTACGCTTGCACACATGGCTGGTCACTACTGTTCCACTGAGGGAAGCTGTCATGTGTCTCCCCAGCACTGATGTGGTTACCCTGACAGGAAAAATGCTTCCATTAGTACTTTTTCTGCTACGTGAGTCAATATCAGCCAGAGTGGCAAAGTGGTTTAGCTTTTTTGCTGGTATAAGCTAAGGCTATGCTAGGAGTTAACGCTCCTAGGTAGTTACTTTCACCTGCAGGCTCTGATGTGGGGCCCATGGAGGCATCACTGCAGGAATCTGCTGGGGGATCCCAAGGAGTAAAGTAACATCCAATGGGTGAGGGATGAAGGGAAGAGTCCTTCAGAGAGGGAATCAAAACACGGTTTGCAAACTTACTCCCCGGTGTGAACAGGAAACATAATGTTGGATGTCTAAAGTTCAACCCTGGCAACCACGTCCACCTGACAGCAAATGTAACTGATAAAAACACTCAAGTACACTAAAATTGTCATTATTTAATTTAAAACATAAAATGCCATAAAGAAATTAATTACTTTACAAGTTGGTTTCTGATTGCTATGTTTTGCTATGTTGAGTTCTCTGCAAAAAACTTTGGTTTCATTTTCAGGTTCATCTTTTTCCACCTCATCTGCTTGGTAAACTGTAACATTAAAATGGAACAAGCACAAACTTTATTTTACAAAGCAAGCTGTCTTTCGCATCTACTGTCAGTGACAATAGCCAGCTTTTGATGTGTGATTCTGATAGTGAACCAGAAGAGAAAGTCTGGCAGCAGTGCCCTGTTTGGGAATTTTGGAAGGAGATTTCAGAGATTATTTTGGGTTTTCTGAACCATTTGAATTATTTGCTGGCAGCCACAGGCGAGTGGCATTTTACAATATGTTAAAATCAAATTTTGATATCTGAAAATAGCTCCTTTGGTGTGGAGCTTGTCTTCCTTGATTCTCACATAAGCTGCATATTTATCATAGCTGAGTGATAAATGGTGAGATACTGGTGTTTTATATGCAGTGAAATTACAAGGTCAGTTTTAATTAAGCTGAGATCAAGCCCAGTCTGTATTGCACGCTTCTGATTAGGTTACTTCAAATTAACATAAGTTTTTGGAGACTTCACTGAAGTCAGTGGTGTTAAACACCAGCTGTGCTGGCAGATAAGCGTGGGATATAAGAAGGAGATAGAATTCACATTGAAATTAGCACTTGGCACAATATAATTCTCTGATTGCAAACTATGCGAAGTTGCCTGCGCTAATTGGTTGATTTTATTTGAAGCAGATGTTGTTAGCTTTCCCACTAATGATCTGGAGAGAAATTTTTTTTGAAAGACATGCCATGTTAGGTTCTCTGCAGTATAATAAGCTAATTACAACTTTAAGTACTTGCAGTAATTAGCACAATGTGTATAAAGTGGTCCTGATCTTTTCACCCTGCTGCATTATTGTTAGGGCATCTTAAAAAACAAAAAAGAGAGCTAGCTGGATTTAGTTTCCCCAATCTAGCTTCTTGTTTTCCCAGACTTATATTAAGGAGATAATGAACTAGACTTTTATCTTTATTTTTAAGCACACCAAAAAGATTTAAAGCTTTATCCTTCTGTTTTTCTCTAACTCCCTTCTCTAAATCAAATCTGTTTAGTCTTATCTTTGTCCTTTGAGGTAAAGTCTTCCAGCATGTTAAGAAACCCATTAGTAAATAGTTCTGTACAGCAATGGAGTATTTGTTCTCTATTAATTCATTTGATCACTTGCCCATGTATTACCAAGATCAAAGTTATATCTGACTTATAGAAAGAAAACAAACAAGCCCACCTGGAAAGCTTAGCTCTTTCTAGAGCAGTTGTGCTCCGTGTGATTAAAAACTGCCGGCAGTTTGCAAAATATTCACAGGAAGAACTGTCAAGTGATCCTGCCTGTAGAAAAAAGGAAAATCAAAATGATTTATGTGAAAATGATGAATCAGAAATTGTCTTCATACCTTTTGAACTCGGTATGACTACTTCATATGGTGAATTCCTCATAACTGTATAAATGGCTGTTATGAGAAACCAGTTTAACAAATACTTCAGTTTACGTAGTGGTGTCCTGGTGTGGTTTGCTGAAACTTGCTCTTCAGAAACCTTCAGACGGCATTTACGTCAAAGATGCTTTTCACTTTTTTGTGGAAGTTGCTTTCAGAAGCCAGATCTAACCATTTGCACAGATATGGTCACATTTCCCAGTTCCATTGTTTTGTGGGCTGAGGAATGACATGATGAACTCTCTTGGAAAAGTTATGCCATTTTAGGAATGCCACTGAGAACCCAGGCATTCATGTGACACATGTAGGCTGGTTACCAGATGCTAGTGCCATATGGTATCACCTTGATGTTACCTGTGAGAAGGGTCAGGGGACTGTCCCTCTGAGTTTGTGATCTGGGAAACTGATTTATTGCCTGGAACTGTGAGGGCAGATATTTCCAGACAGAAGGAGCCTTTGACAGGCATTTTGTGGTGAACCGTGAATTGAAGCCTGTTCATCTTCAGCCAGGTTGAGCTGCGTTGTTTGTGGCCAGCGAGCTGTCCCCAGTGTGTGGTGGGTGGCACAGTAAGAAAGAGGGTGACAAAATACTAGGCCCACAAAGCCTTTTGGGCTGGCAGAAGCATGTGCAGGGGAATCCTTGACACTTGTGGAGGTAGAACAGGAGGGAGCTGGTGAAGACCACAAGCAGCCAGCAGTTTGACTGGACTCCTGCTGTCCGAAAAGATCTTCTCTGATGAAGTGCATCAGGCCCAAATGTTTCATCTTTGGGTCCTTTTAACTGCAAGTTAGATCTGTGAGTTGTGTTTCCCCTTAGTGCATATCAGAAAACAGGATAGTTTCAACCCATCCTGCTTTCTCTTTTTTTTTTTCCTCTTCCTTTTCTCCACTGGTTTTCAAAAGAAATGTTTCTTTTGCATGTTTGGGCATGGGTTGATTGTCCTGGTGTACCTCTCTGTAAAGTGCACGTAAGGAAGGCGTTCAAAAACAGATCTTGGATTTAGCATGGTACGCCTCACTGAGGTATTTTTTTCTGGGTTAGCAAAAGATTTAAATTATTTATTATTTATTTCCTTTCACCAGAATTTCTCCTTTTAAATAAGTTGGTAAATCTACATCTTGAGAATATAGGTAGGAAAAGGAAATATTCGTCATCATGACAGTGGTGAGTTTTAAGGAAAACTCTTGAGTTGGCACTAGGTCATCACTCAAAATAAACCACAATTTGATTTCTGTAACTTCTTAGGACCAAATTAATTACTTTTATTGCCTTGGGCAAAATCTTTTAGTTGCAGGTTTAAGCTAGAGCAAACATGTTACTTCCCTTCAGTCTGAAGAATTGGAAAGTAAAGAGTCTTTGTTATTTTAATCTCATGATTCAATCTCCTGCTGCATTAATTTGGTGATTTGACTAATTGGTGGTTTAACCTATTATTAATGTTCCTCCATTAATTTCCTGATGCAATTTTAATGACATCTTGATGTCACTATTGAATTAAAGTCTATTTAGTTTAAAAAAAAAAAAAAAAGAGAGTGGTGGTTTTAGATGTGGTTATCTATTTGCTGAATTTTAATGTCTTTATTCATTCTAATAAAACTCATGGAAGTATAGAGAGATGTATCTTTTTAATATAGCAGATTGGGCATTAATCCTGAGCCAAACAACTGATTTACTCAGGAATTTTTGTGGGTTTTACTAAAATAAACAGAGTCCATTATTACATTGTTCTTAGCCCAACGATCTAACTGGAGGTCCTAATCCAAAGTTTATATGCAAAGTGTGTAAAGACCTCTGTGTAAAAAAGCAGCTTCTGGGTCAGGAGATGGTGACCATGAATATTCCCTCTGGACTACAGCAAAGTAACAAAGCAAAAACTGAGTTCTTGGCTTTGCTATGGCTCATACTAAGACTCCAGGCAAGTTTATTCATTTTCTTGTGCCTCACTGCCTGCTCTTGACCCAAGTAAAATGGGGATCTCACTTCATTCCTTTCACCTTTTACATGTTTCACCTGTTTGCAATGTAAATGTATCAGAGCAGAGACCATTTTTCACCTACATTTATGATCTCTACAGTTGGGATCTTGAAGGCCTATAAGGTACAAATCAGTAACAGCAACTGTGTAATTAAAAACAGGTAATACCAGATATGGTGGAACCAGAATAACTCATAAATTGGAAAACCAAGAAAGAGTGACCCTACTACTCCTGGAGTCTTGTATGGTCCTACTGGGTCATGCCTGTGTCACACTGACTCTGACACAGAGGAGTCCAAAATGTGCCAAAAGAAATTGTAAGAAATGCCATGGATGTGAACAGTCATCTAATTTATAATTTACTTAGCAATGTAATGCAACTTACAGGGGGATGATCTGTGCAGGCTTGCCCAGCCGCAGATGTGGTGACAATGTGCATCCGACCACGCAGCACACATGCAAAGCATCCCCACATCCCCGTCCCTCCTTGGCTAAAGAGACACTAAGGTCAAGGCACTGTTACCTAGCAACTAATGAGAGTTGATTAATCCATTTGTGGGCGTCACACGCTGCAGTGATGTATGTGAGCCTGTGCCTGCTTCTACTATTTGTGTAGTGGCAGGAAAAGCAAGTAACAATTACTGGTGAACGACATCAGTAATGCTGACAACGGCATCATTAGATGTATAAATAATCACAGCCAACAGTGACTTTCGGTTTTCAATGCTAGCATCAGATTTTGCATTTCTAAACTCCACTATTGTTTCTTTGAATGCTTTGGTATAGATGGGCTTTAAATGGGAAGGGAATGATCCTGGCAGATACAGGGCTACCCAGTTTTTCCAGAAAAGCGGGCTCTTTGCTTTCTAGTGGATTTTCTGCATAAGCAAAGCTTCGCCTAATCTTCAGTATACCCCAAGTGCCTGATCAAACTAAAAGAAAGTGAAACTTTTCTGAAAGCATTTCTTTTGAGTTTTAGGGGTCTCTGAAGAGTTAAATAAAAAAGAGGGCATTTTACAATGCATCTGTTTGCTGTCTGCAGCATGTACTCCAGAAGGGCAGTACCTCACCCTGTCAATGTCTAATGAACTGTGCAGTTCCATATGATTTATCATTGCTGGTGTTCCACCAGGAATGATCAATAATATAGTCTATATAATTTCTTTTTACTTCCAAATGCACCCAGCAGGGTAGAGGAACTTTTATTAAAATGTTGGAAAAAAGTAGAAACCCATTCCATATTTTAACAGAGAAGACCTCAGCAGACTTGGTTTGCATTTTAAAGGCTTAAAGTCAAAAGCAAAATCACCTTTCATATATTGTTTGTTTATTTTTAAATGGAAGATCTCATGAAAAAAATTAAGAATCTATGTGGGAATGTGACAAAGAGACTTCAGAGTGAATAGCACTAAAGGAGGAGATAAAACTTTAAAGAATCTATTTTTTACAATTCAGTTTAGACAATAATGCCAGAAAAGCAAACTCCCTGAGGCTCTGAAAAAAGTAACAAGCAGCGAAGTTTGGCTGAGACCCAGCTGCAGTACAATGTTGCCCTGTTTCTCCTGCCCTTCATCTTCCCACTCCCTCAAATGCCCTGCGTGAGACCTTCCGTTTTCAGGCATTAATTTTACATTTTTTTCCCCAGCGCAGGAGGATAATGGAATGCAAAACTGTCTCCCCTGAAAAGACCAAATTGTTTTGGGGGCAGAAGTGAAGGGAGAAGGCCAATTCTCTTGCTGAAAACTAGATCAATCTGAGCTATAATACATTTTTTGCCTCTCTCTATCATGATCACTTACCCTTCTCCGTCTTGTTTATTCTAACTACTGAGAAAATTGTGCTGGAGAAATTTTCTTGTGGTTAGTGATTAGGCACAAAGGGAAATTTGGACCGTCTTCCCTACTCATTCTTTTTCCTTTGTATTAGACTCTTAGGCTTTCTCACCAGACTTTCCTGAGGAGGCTCGCTCTTGTGTGTTGCATTCACACTCCCCAGATAACATGGAGATCAGATGTTTGCACCTTGACCAAAGGTGCTTTAGAGCTGGAAATGTGAGGACTGTTTTGCTTTTCTAAATCTCTGAGATTGCTGTGAGAAATGGCTGGGGCCAGCTGAGGAACATCCAATAACGCCTGCTGCACAGATCTTGCAAAGGAGCAAGGCACTTCTGCCCACAAAGTCACAACAGAAGAGACAGAGCATGGGGACATACCAGACTGCCTCCTTCAAGTGTATTTAAAGCCTAATCGACCTCTGGAGTTTAGGAGAGGCAGCTGGACAGTCAAAAGTAGGAGGATATACAGGAGATTTTAAAGCAGGCAAAGAGACCTTTTACACGTTGTTTAAAGCCCCCTAGCCCTTTCCCTGGAGGCAAATGGCAGGACATATTCACCTCCCCATAGCTGTCCAGTCTTCCCACCACACACAAAGCAAACATGACAGAAAGGCCTTTTTAGCCTTTACAAGAAGGAAGAACTACACCCTGTAACACTCACTGAATTTAGTGTTGGGGGTTTGGGGTTTTTTTGAGAGAGTAGAAGAGAAGGGGAAAGAAGCTGTTGTTTAGCACATTTTACTCTCTCAACTTCCCAGTCAGGAAAATGTTGCTGTAGGCATATAAAAAAAGATGTTTGAAACCCTAGCTCTTAGAGAAATCTTGATGGAGGAAGGAGAAAAGAGAGAGACATGACGAGCCTGGACCGCATTGTGTGATTAGATTTTCTTTTTAGTCCAGCCCTTCCTCTCTCCCTGTGCCCCCCAAAATTTACTACCTCACTCAACTTGCCCAGTTTCCGCACTGGAGCTGACACATCTCCGGCAGGTATCCTGAAGAAGTGTTTTCACCATGCAGTTAGAAGTGGCACACTTAGCAAAGGAAGGACTTGCTTCTTTCCTGGGGAATAGGAAATACCCTATCTTAACAGGTAAGGCAAGTCTTCACTGTGGACTGGAAGGGAATCACCACAGCCTGTTTCACCTGTGGTGCAGCCAGAGGTTAAATTATGAGCTTAGAGTGCATTGATCCTTGGTACACCAACAGAAAATTACTCTGAAGGTGGTGAGCCTGTGAGAGACATCAACTTCTCATGAGTCATCTCAGGCCACCACAGTTCATGTCTGCAGCGCTGTTCTAACACTCCCACTTGCCCAGGTGTCTACCAAAACATGGTGGGCACTAACAGAGTGGATATTTTGGCTGGGAGGATCCCACTCACTCTATGATGAGTGTGATCTCTCTGTTGTGTTATTCTGGTGTCTGCTCTGAGGAGCAGGGAAGGCAACTTTTTTTTTTTTTTTTCCTTCGTGTTTGTGCTGCACACCTTGCTCCACAAAAATTGCAGCTTTGCATTACTGACAGGGTAGCTGATAGGTTTTTAACCATGCCCTGGTTTTATTGAATGTCAGTCACTGATTTGAGTTCATCTAAGTTTGACTTCCTTCTCAACTCTATAATCTGTTTTTCTTTGCGCAATATTGATTTTTTTAGAAAAGAGAGCCAAAATCAATTAAAACCAAACAATTTTTGACACTTTGGGCTTTCTGCTGTGGTACCAGTTAATCACACGTTCATAAATATGCTAACATATGGGTCAGAAAGATGACATTAAAATTTAATGCACTTGGGGAAAATAAATTAAAAAGGTCTGCTGCAGAGGTTTTGCAATAGTTCTCTTTCCGCAGTCTGTCAGAGGATGCATAAACCTGTGACCTCTTTTGTACACAATTACAATGTATCTCCTCTATCTAAAGCCGGATAATTACAAGGTTACATAGTCCCTTGGCAGGCTGAAGAAAAGGTTACTCTCATTTTCTTCTAAGGGCTTTAGAGTAATGCTGAGCGCTAGAAAGGTGCACAGTCATTTAATCCGGCGTGAATGGAGAGGAGGGATGGTGTCTCTTGCCACTGCTGCTTAGCTACTAATGAAATGACAACCCTGAATTTGTGTTTTCGTTAGCACTATCATTCTCCTTACGCAGGCAGAGTGGGTGTGGGTGAGTGTTAGTGTGCGTGTGTGTGTGTGTGTGTCTGGGCTGTGATGTGGTGGTGGCATATGTGTGCAAGGTGTGTTGGTGGCCGCTCGTGTGGCCTTCAGGCTTCCACTGCTGGCCATGTGAAACAGTGAAATGAAGCAGGTCAGGAGAAATGAAAGGGCGTCACACGTTCTGCCTCCCTTAAGTCATTGTTCCTGTCCCCTTTAAGACTTGCCCGTCCTCCCAATTAAGCAGCACCCAGTATGCAGGTTTGTCTGCAGCGATTAGCTGGAGCCAATGCTGGGTGATTTCTACCAACTTCTCCCTGGTGAATCCAGCAGTTTCTTTAGGATTTAAGCTATAAGATTTGTAATGAAGTTCCTAAGACTGGTTGGGAAGATAGCCTGAGTGGAAACCAGTAAAGTGCAGTCAAGCTGGACACCTGCCAGATGACAGAAAAAGAAGTCAAGTTCACCTCTGAGTAGTCAGCTGTATTGAGCCTAGGAATTTCTTTTGAGCTGTACCTGAGAGTGCGGTCCCAGAGAGCCCAGTCCCTTTGCCTTCAACATTAAAGTTGAAACCAATAGATCACTGTGTAAGTAATAACCCAGCACAGCCTTAGCCACTTCAAAGGGTCAATCTGGGAGAGTGCTGGGTTCAAGCTGAGTCTGGGGCTTTGCTGCAGACCTGAGCCTGACCAAAATGATAATGTAAAAACTGAGAAGTGAGATGGATGTCTTTGTCACCGAGGAAGAATCTGTTGCAGAATAGTCAGTAGACTGCAGACAGCCACGTGCTACTGAATAGGTGGCAATAACACAAGCATAGCAACTGTGAACTTTCGGGCAGGAAAACAACAGGACGTGATGGATGTAGCAGCAGCTACAGATGGGCAAATGTGTTCACTTGTTAAATGGTGCTGCAAATTACAGAAGAAAAAAAATTAATGTTTAAAGGCCTTTAAAGTCATCAGCTCACCCACACCCAGTTTAATTTATCCCTCTGCTATAGCACTGCCAGCCACAAGATATGATGGATTCCTCATTATGATGCATGATGCTCCAAATCTTTGCTCTCATAGAGATGGTGACCCTCTGTCCCAAGCAGGAGGCAAAATCCTCTTCTTTTTCTTGCCAATGCTGGTGACCTCACTGAAGTAGTTTAGTGAAAGATGAGAAATACCCACTACAAAGTCAGCAGCTATTACAACCAGCTCACAGCACAAATATCACGGACCACCTGTGACAGCCCTGTGAGTGCTGAATTTGCTTCTGGGCAGCACTGGCTGCCCTTTACTCTGAACTTGTGGCAAAACCACTGGTCTGTAGGGCTCAGCATGCCAGGCAGCTTTCTGTGCTGTGATCCTAGGATCTTGAAATACAGTTTAACACTTAATGCAATCAGCAAGACTAGTAATTAGAAATGTATCTGAGGAATACTTGGAAAGAATTCAAAAGAAAAAAGAAAAAAAGAAATGAAAATGTTATTTCCCTGGAGATTTTCTTGGTGTTTTCCCCTTGTGACCCATCACCTGTCCTGCTGTCATGAAGTCAAGGTACTGGTGCTCTGCAGTAAGGAGGATGCCCACTGGATGTCATGATTGCTCCACAAAAGTGCAAACACAGTGTAATTTATCTAGCAGTCAAAATGTTATTCCTGAGAGGAAGCAATTTTAGGATGTATGTTTTCTGCAGTTATTCTCTCCCTCTCTCTCTCTGTTTCAGCCTCTCATTTATACACATGCATAAATCCTTGGATTTCTTGAACTGTGCAGTCAGTAAGCCATAGCTAAAACCCTGAGTCTGTTCGGTTATATGTGTATTGTGTGAAAGCAAAACAACGACTTGAAGTTGTTCAAATAAATTACATAGGAGAAGACTCTTGCCACTGATTTCAGAAGTTAGTCACCCATATACTTTTAAAAATCAGGTCTTATTGCCCTGATTAATAAGAGACAGGGATAGTCTGTAATTGCAATCAAATAGATTCAATCACTTAATTCAGTGAGTAATGAGATCAACAAATTACATGAGGGTCATATCAGCTTTAGACTCATGCCCTGCCTGTAAGTTCTTTATGACGAGAAAGTAAATAAGAAATGAACCAAAAAAACCCACCCCACTTTCCCCCTGCCCAAAACTCTTCTCCAACTATCTGAATTCATAGTGCATGGAAAATATAACTGCAAATCTTTACATTCTGCAAATGTCAGTAGTGGCTAGCTCTATTTTAATTTACTACTTAAATGTATTAAACATAAAAGGAATCCTGTTAAATGTCATAATCATAATGACAATCCAAATGAAATTAGCTAGAAGAGTCAATTAGATTCAGAGGCCAAGCAGGAAGTAAAATGAGTCAGTGGGAAAGGAGGATCCCCCAGACACCACACAGCATGGATTACAGTCTTAAATGTCATGTGGAAATGAATACAGTGCTAATGTTCTCATATTTAAGGCTAGGTTATTTGCTCAGTCTCCAGAAGGCAAATTTTTATTTTTTTTCTTGAAGGGTTAGGTAAACCTTTGGACTAGGTAAGCACAAAAATTGTACAGCTATACCAGGCTACCTTAATTGTCAGCACACAAAGACTGTTCGAATGCATAAAGTTCAATTTGTAGAAATGAAGCTGACAGTTATGCAGAAATTATAAATGTTTTCAGTCATAGAATCATAGAATCATTTAGGTTGGAAAAGATCTTTAAATCATCAAGTCCAACCATCAACCTAATACTGCCAAGTCCACCACTAAATCATAGAATCATAGAATTGTCTAGGTTGGAAGGGACCTTTAAGATCATCTAGTCCAACCATTAACCTAACTCTGATAAAAAAAACAAAAATACCAGCACTATATCAACCCGTCTTTTGAATACCTCCAGGGATGGTGCCTCAACCACTTCCCTGGGCAGCCCATTCCGATGCTTAATAACCCTTTCAGTGTAAAATTTTTTCCTAATATCCATTTCCTCTTATCCTATCACTTGTTACTTGGGAGAAGAGACCAATACCTATCTCGCTACAACCTCTTTTCGGGTAGTTGTAGAGAGCGATAAGGTCTCCCCTCAGCCTCCTTTTCTTCAGGCTGAACAACCCCAGTTCCCTCAGCTGCTCCTCACAGGACATATTCTCTAGACCCCTCACCAGCTTTGTTGCCCTCTGGACACACTCCAGCACCTCAATGTCTTTTTTGTAGTGAGAGGCCCAAAACTAAACACAGTATTCAAGGTGCTGCCTCACCAGTGCTGAGTACAGGGGGACAATCACTTTCCTAGTCTTGCTGGACACACTATTTCTGCCACAGTCCTCTTATTTTCCGTATCAAATTTGCTGGTATTCAGGTGTGACAGGAAGGGAGAAAGGAAGTGGAAAAGAAATGTGTTTGTGAACAGGATAGATAAACTGTTGTCATTTAACTAAGAGACAATATTAGTCCTTTTCCTCCCTGCCTCTGGCTTTACTTTCCTGAAATGCTGATGGAGGCAGTTCCATGATCCTCCTCTATATGTGCATTGGCCATTCCTACCAACACTGCTATCTCCAGTAACAGGACTTACAGACCCTATCAACAGATATTTTCTTTATTGGTCCATCTCATGTAGTTGTATGTCTTGTAATTTTTATGGATTGCCCAAGTACTTATTCTTCAGTCAAGATATTTTTCAAGATCAGCTTTCTGGTTTGCATTCTACTGTCACATTTATTCAGCAGAGAACAACTTCAGATTATGATTATGTTGTTATAAGTCTTTTCTGTCACTAATATTTTGCAACTGTCTGCAGTAGAAGGAGATGAGAGTAAAGACACATGATTAACTCACAGTTTGCAGATAACTTCAGAACTACTTCAAGGGTGATAGGATACAATTTAAACATTACATAAGTTAAAACTAGAAAAGGCCTTACAGTTTCTGAAACATACAGCATACAAATGTTATTCCTATCTTGTCTCACTCTCCCACTAACTTGCAATTCATATTAGGACTTCTCTTATCTTTGTCTCTTTTTTCTTCAGTTTCAACATGAAAGATTATGAAGGACAAAATGGGAATAGCAAGTTCACCAAGTGAAAGTGACTCTTGATTACTTAAATTTTGTGTGGATGATTTATCTTTTACAACACAGCTCCTGAGGGCACTAAAAAACGAGCAATAGCTTTGCAGTTTAAAGTTTTAAATATTTTGCCCTTGCTTTGAACATAGCAGACAAGTTTCTTTGTCACGGGAAGCAGAAAGGAGAAGTTCAGCTGGGATGGCCCAGGCATCAAGCAGAGACCTGTTCTCCTTCAAGATGTGGCTGATGGTCTCCAGTGTCTATGCCTCGCAACAGCTTGGTGCCTCTCCTGGGTCTGCCCCATTCATTTTGGGATGGAGTGGTGGTGAACAGTGGTTTTGTGCTGTCGGAGTGATGCTTTGTGCTTGTTTTCATTCTCTTCCTCTTATTCCTAACCATCTTTTTGCCTTTATGACTACTGAACATTGAGCTGACATTTCAGGAAATTATCCAGAGTTATTCTGAGACGTCTTTCATGAATTGTTAATGTAGAGCCCATCATTGCATATGTATGGTTTGGATTGTTATTTTGCCGTGTGCATTACTTTGCATTTATTGACATTGAATCTCTTCTGTCATTTATTACCACATCACTCAGTATCATGAGCGCTTTGTGCAAGTCTCTGAGGTCAGTTTTGGGCTTGATTTTCCTGAATGCTTTTCTTTCAGCTGAAAATTTGCTACCTCACTAAAAGCGATTCATTACATTAATAGTAGTGAACAGACTTTTATAATTCATTTTTGAATATATGGTGAACAGAGCTGGCTGTAGCCCTGAAACTTACTCCCTGTGAGATAACTTCCCTCCACTGTAAAAATTGACCTGCCACAATTTTTGGCTGCTTGGCTTTTAAAGTAAAAATTATTAATTAGTAGGCTCCTTCTCTCCTCTTCTATGACAACTTAATATCTTTAAGAGCTTTTAGTGCTCAAGCTTTTCAAAAAGTTTTGGGAAATTCAGGTACTAAATATAAACTTGCCTCTCTTCTCCACATGCTCCCTGATCTCTTAACAGAACATCAATAGCCTTTTGAAGCATCTCTTTCCCTTAAAAAGCCATGTTGGATCTTACTTTTCTCCAATACGTATCCATGCTCACCTGGATGAGTAAGAGCTCTAGTATCAGCGAGTCCTATAGCTCCAATGGGAAGAACACCATGGGGAAGAGTTAATTTAGATTTTCTTCTTTAGATTCATCTTCCTTGAGTACTTCTTTTTGATATAAGTAGGACTTTTCAGCCTAACTTGTTCTCTGGCAGTCTTCCAGAAATTGTTTTTTGGAAAAGTTAGTATTTTTGGTTTTTTTTGTTCTTTAGCAAGTATTTTTGACCCATCTGATAAGGTTCTACAGGCAACTTCTTAGAATTTATGGTAGTTTTTATTTTCTCATTTAGACTTTTTTTTAATTATTATTTTGTTTAAAGATCCCTTTTTATAACTAATTGCAGGATTTACTCTGCCATTTAACACTGTTGGCTTTTACTGTGGTCAGATGGTGATCTTTTCTCATGGGCAATGCATTCTGAGGCTCTAATGTGCAATCTGTAAAGAATTCCATAAACTTGGCCTCTTACATGCATTTTTTGCCTCTGCCAGTCCATTAAACTCCATTCTGTGTAGCCGCCTTATTATCCTCTCTTTGGAATGAAATACTACCTATGAGTCTTCTGTGTTTTGAGTACCTTTTATGTACCTTAAGGTTACTAACTTGGGGTGGTTGTTTGATATTGACATAATGGGTCAGCTACTGTGCCTTTCTTGGGTTAAAATCTTGACAGGAGAGAACTGACTTATCTGACTGGTTGGGTCCAGAAGTAAGGATCCTTGTTGCCTAATAACCTGGCTGCAGCATCTCTCCTGAGTGTGAATTTACTTAGGTCATAAAGGGCAAGACTAGACTACTTGTACTACTGTTCCTGTGGTGGATAGACCCTGGCCAGTAGCCAAACACCCACCCAACATCTCTCTTAATTCCCTGTCCCATGGGATGGAGGGAAAACAGAAGGAAGGTGAGAAGACTCATGAATTGAGATAATGACAGTTTAACAGGGAAAGGAAAAGCTGTGCACACAAGCAAAGCAAAAAGAGGAATTCATTCACTACTTTGCATTGGCAGGCAGATGTCCAGCCACTTCCAGTAAAGCAGGGCCTCAGCACATGCAATGATTTGCTTGGGAAGACAAATACCGTAACCATGCCCCTCCCCTTTTTCCTTCTTCTTTTCTTGAGCTTTTATTGCTGAGAATGATGTCATATGGTATGGAATACCCCTTTGATCAATTCATGTCAACTGTCCTGGCTGTGTCCTCTCCCAGCCTCTTGCCCACTCTCAGGCTACTCACTTTGGGGGAGGAGGAGAAGAGAGAAAGCCTTGACACTGTGCAAGCACTGTTTCAGCAACAGCCAAAACATTGGTGTGTTATCAGTGCTGTTGTAACCACAAATCCCAAGCACAACACCATACCAGCTGCTATGAACAAAGTTAAGTCCTTCCCAACCAGTCACAGTACAACCTCCACCCCTTGTGCCATAACATTTGCATCATACTTAGGTCCCACCTTATCTGATATGTCCCAGTATCCTCTGGCCATCCCATTCATATATTGCTTCGTTTCTATACCCTGCTCAAATCTTTCCACTTACCTACTTAATCCACACCCCATTACAATATTTCATCCTTCTATCCTATATTTTTCTTTTTCCTTTCCATTCTATCTTTCTTGTTCCCTCTTACCAACACTAACAACATATACCATATAGTTAAACCATCTTTGCATCCAGCAGTCAGGTTTATACATCCACGTTAACTACTATCACCTGTCCCTTGTCATAAACGCAGATACTTTTCCCCCAAATCATCCCCCTGCCTTCTCAAATGTCCATAAAAACAGTTGATGACTTGGGCTCCATCTGTCAAGGTGGCCTCTCCGGACAGGAGAAGCAGTGTGTTGGATTGTTTGGCTATAGGAATAGCTTGAGTTGGGTCACTGCTGCACTCGTCTGGTTCCTTGTGAGGTTCATTCTCTGTCAGTTCAAGTGGTTCCTGCTGTAGTACTTCCTATGCAGTTCAAGTCATGCATTATTTTCCCCAACAGTTGAATCTCCTTGAGGTACACACTGGATTTTCCCATCTTTTGCAAAAGGGCAATCCCATGAATGGGTTTTCCTTTTCCTAAGGGAGGAGCAACACACACTACCTTTCCCAGCCATTTCCCTATGTGCTCTGTGGGGACCTTATCTCCTCACACAGTAGGTAGGGACTTCATTTGGGCAGGATCAGGATGGTTAGCAGATCCTCTGTTGTTAACCAGCAAAGTGGCTTCTGCTAAATTTGTATCCGAGTGCTTTCATTTCCTGGTGCCCAATACTGTGGGCATAGTCTTTAACAGCCCATTATGTCATTCAATCTTTCTGGAGGCTTGTGGGTGATAGGGGGTGTGATATACCCAATCAATGCTGTGTTGATTGGCATTTTGAACAGCCCAGGAGTCTATGAGGTTAGTCTGGAAATAAGCACTGATGTTTGACTCAGGTCTTTCTAGGGGACTGTGTTGCCACAGAACCATGCTTTTTATGGCCCAAGATGGTGTTTTGGGCAGTGGCATGTTTATAGGATATGTTTCCAGCCAATCAGTAATTGTGTCCAACACGGTGAGCACATAGTGCTCATAGTGCTCAGAAGGTTTGTGGTAGTGATACAGTGTAGTCAGCCTACCATGCCTTGCCATACTGATAATCCAGCCACAACCCTCTATTCCAGGGAGACTTTCGTCACATGGCTCACTTGATTGCAGCACGTGTTTTGCGTTCATGGTGACTTGTGTGATGGCCTCAAAGGTCAGGTCCACAACTTGATCATGAGTATGTTGTATCTTTCCCTAGATGTCCCAATGTTTCATGGGCTCACTGAGCTATGAATAGCTATCCCTTATGTTCCCAGCACAGGTCCACTGGAGCCACTTCAATTCTGGCAGCCTGGTCTATCTGCTCGTTGTTTTGATGTTCTTCGATGATGCGGTTCTTGGACTTGTAAGCATCCACATGATGTATCTTCACAGCGATGTTTTCTAATCAGGCACTGATGTCTTGCCACTAGCCTAGATGGGTTTACCTCTGTGCTGCCAGTTCTGTTTCCATTGCCACCCCCACAAGATGTTTGCCCATGGAGTCAGTGTAGGGGTAGAGTACTGGCCACTTTTCTCTAAGCCCAGCTGGATGGCTTTCACTTCTGCAAACTGATTTGACTCACCTTCTCCTTTGACAGCTTTGATGACTTGTCATGTGGGACTCCACACAGCAGCTTTCCACTTCCAGTGGTTTCCTGTAACATGACAGGATCTGTTGGTGAACAGAGCACAGTGCCTTTCAGCTTCAGATAACCAATTGTATAGTGATGCCTTTTTGGTGTGAGTCACCTTCTTCAGCAATGCTCCAAAATGTCTGCTTTCTGTCCAGTCCATGATCTCTTCCAGGATTCCTGGGCTGTTGGGATTCCCCATTTAAACCCCTTGTGTGATCAACACTACCCATGTATTTCACATAACATTGATCACATGATGTGTAGAGGGAACCCTCCCTTTGAACATCCGGTGCAACATAGCAGTCAAGATGCCAAGAAGAGCTGTGCTTCAAGAACTTTTAAAGCTGCTTGAACACCTTCATATGCTTCTACTATCAGTTTTGGTTTTTTTCATTTTGGATGTAGTGGGCCTCAGATCCTGAATACTCCTGGCTTCAGAACCCTAGAGGTTGACTTTGTGTTTCTTGTGGTGTTTTCTGTCAGAGGCTCCAAGGCAGACCACATTCCATGGCTACAGTGTAGAGCACCTGTTTCAAAGCTAGTTCAGGCCCAAGAGCTACTGCAGGGGCTATCTCCTGTTTGACGTGTTCAAAGGCTTAATGGTGCTCAAAATAGTTCTTCTTTGGGGTTGCTTGACAGAGAGGGGTCATAAACTGGCCGTAATCCAGAAGATGTATTTTCCAGAAACCTAAAATGCCTAGAGAGGGTTGTGTGTGTTTGATATAAGCTAGTGGGCACATAGTTGATATCTTATGGTTCACATTAATAGGGGTGTGGTGATGTTACCCTTGTCATTTTATTTCCAACAACCAGATCGCTTGTGCAGGTCCTTTGACCTTGCTGTATTTTATGGCAAAATCCAAGATCTGGATTATTCTTTTTGCTTTCTCAAACGCTTCCTCTGCTGTGTTGCCGCACACAGTGATGTCACTGATGTATTGCACGTGTTCAGGGGCATCACCCTGTTCCAGTGCAGTCTGTATTGCTCCATGACAAATGATAGGCTGTGCTTCCACCCCTGAAGCAGGCTATTCCAGGCATGTTGGACACCCCTCCATGTAAGACGAAACTGTGGTCTGCATGCTGCTGCCAAAGGGACTGAGATTGCCTCTGACTTCAGTTCATATTGGAGTCCTAGCATGTCCAGTATGGCACTCTACCCCCCATAACCATATGGCATTTGGGTGCCCTGTCACTGGTGCCCACTGGCGCCTGGCACTGTGTGGATCTGACAGCCTGGCACCCTGCACATGTGGGAAAAGGGGTCAAGAGAGACATGGCCTTCAGGAGTAGGTTGCAAACCCATGCCTCCTGGGGAGACTGCCAGTGCAGTGCTTTGATCCATGGCTGTGCAGCACATCTCCACATGGGTTGCTGGAACTTCACTGCAGCCAGACCCGGTGCAACTCCCAAAGGAAAGGTTGAAAAGAAACACTACGATGAGGAGAGGATACATTCTGATGCCTCTCCAAAGAAGCCAAGCTGTTACTGGGGCTGGTGGGTAGAGGCAATTTCCAGTGTGGCTTCAGGCGAGGAAAGGCTCCCAATATGAACAGTAATGGGAATGGAACTGAGGAACTGAATGTGGAACCTTTATGTGCATCTCTTTCTTGGGGAGAAATTGAAGGCTTTGAAAGATGGGAAAGTCCCTGAGAAAGGGAAGCACCTGTGCCATCAACACAAAGCCCAAAGAGCTCTGTGTTCTTAGTAGCAAATCCTTGAATGCTGATTGCAATTCATGAGGCAAAATAGAATTCAGCATCTGGGAAATGTCAGGGATATAGTGTGTGGTTGTAGCTGTGTGTTTTAGATGACTATACCAAGATCTACAATATCAGAGGGCCTACAAAGAGAGTGCAGGGGTAAAAACACTCCTGTGAATAGTAGATTAACTGCTTTGTCTTGTCTGAAAGAGAGGAAGTGCCCAGCATTCTGCCATATATGAAGTGCTGGTACCTGGAAAATAATAGCTGACAGTTCTCCTCTGTCAGGGGGTTATTTTTATATATATATGTGTTGTTAAAGAGTTGGAGCATTTTGTTCTTTCTCAGAGACAATGAATTGAAAGAGAATGTATTTGTCCAGGCTGTGAGATCTGGCTGCTACCTGGAATCAGCAGGCAACCTTTCAGGTTTAGGAAAATCAGAACATAGAGGTCATGTCTTTATATTTGCTCTTCTTAGTTACAAAAGCACTTCATTTCTTTCACCCACCAAAATGGCTCCTGGCTGCTTTCTACACAAAAGGCTGGTTATTACATGGTGAAGAATTGCTTTGGCTTTGCAAATAGAAAGTTCAGTAGTACTTAGCATAAACCCACTGATCTGGACCACCTGAAGTGATTTAAGGATATGCCCAGTAAAGGAAAAGAAGACAAGGTGGGCAAGTAGATTTTCCTTTTAAAACTTATCCTTCAACTGGTCCAACTTTTTAAAGATATTTGCTATTTATATTATCATATCATAATATGAGAGAAGGGATAAAATACATTAAAATTATACAATGAAAGCAAGTCCTGGTGCAGTCTCAAATTCCTTTACCTAAATTAAAGGTGAATTTCTTCCAATCTAAGTGCTTATATTAATGCAATTCAGCTGTTGGTCCAGTAGATCTCAGGTTTTATGTGCCAGAACATGGGCATCTGGGACATTTAATGGTTAGCTGATATCAGGAGAGGTAGGTGATAAATAGGCAGTGTCGGAACAGCATTGACAGGCATGGAAGTATGGAAGAGAGTTGTTCAGCTGTATGCCCAGGTGGTGTTGGAGGCCTGTTGAACTAAACAGGAGCAGGCATAGGCTCAGCCCCCTGCAGGCAATCATCTTCACCGATACATGGTTGGCATGCTGTCTGGCTCTGCTTCAGCAGCTGGATTTTCTTTTCCTTGTATGCACTTTATCAGGAAACAAAAAGTCTGTCTTGGGGCTGAAAACTCTGGTGAGGCAGTGGGCCTCAGATGTTTCAAGTCTGGGTACAGCACTGCTGAGCTAAACAATGCATTTTAAAAAGCAAGAGCTTGGTATGTCTTCCGTCTGCCAAAACATAGTGTCTTGGCAAATGTGTCTAGAGAATTGCTGGTGTACCTATGTAATATGGGAAAGCAAAACACAGAGAGATGGAGATACAGACATTTTATCCAAAACAAATGGGCTGAAGAACAAAATTGCTCATCAGAGTAATCACCTTTAAAGAGTCCTTCTTTCTCGACCTCAATCCTTGTTCACTTATTGCACTTAGGTAATTTTAAAAACATCAATATAACTGTTCTATGCCTGCTCTTGTTAATTTTCTTTAAGTATAGTAAAATAACATTTTATTGCTTGCACAATTCCCTGAACAATTGCATTTTCTTTGTCACAGTTTCTTGGCAAGTAAAACTGCCTGAACAGTGATTGTTTGGTAAATTAGTATCATTCACAAGCTCATTTTGCACTTTGGAGTGTCAAATGTTGTTTGACTAAGAAAACTCCTTCCTGGTGGTAGTTGTTGGATGTGGGAGGGAGGGAGAAGATAAGTAAATATTCATAATGAGTTAAACATGCTTTTGAATGTCAGTTTTATATATGTTGATAAAACCTGCAGACACAAATCTACTTCTGACTGTGATTTCACTAGTGTGCCATAACTTCCCACACTATCTAATGACCAAGCACAAAGGGAATAATAGGCCTGTTGATTTAATTCTTATTTAAGAAAACAAAAAGATATTGGTGACAGTGTGCAATTCCAGGGGGAATGCTAAGATAAAAAGAAACTATGGGCAGGAAGCAGGATGGGATGCTCAAACATTCGTGTTGCACAATGCCAGGGATTTAATTTAGGGGTGACTCAGCTTACACTGTGAGGCAGGCTCTCTCTAGAGGTCCAATACCCTGTTTTCAAGGTCGTGAGATCTGCAGGAGAGGATGACAGCTCCCCTGCTGCCTTCCTGAGCTCTCCTTCTGCAAAACCAGGGGAAGGATGATGAAGGTGGATTGATTTGCTCCGGTGTCTCCTGCATTGCCATGTAGCCACAATGCAGCTCGCCTTGGCTGCGAGCACACCCTGGGAGGTGCTTCAGGGTCCCATGCTTTGGACATGGCCTGAAGGGAACAAGTTCAGCAGCTTAGATTCTCTCAATAGCCTACAGAAGGAGGGGGACCTCCTTCGATCTAACTGTCAAACACAGATCAGGTATTTGCATTAGATGGAGTGACCATTTCGACAGCAATATAGAAGGTCTATCTTTCTCCAAATCCCACTTCTGGGCAACTTCAGGTTGAAACTCTAGCATCTGATAAAGTGACATTCTGTTTGGTGTCACTCAGAGACACAAAACTCATCTTCCAGAGAACAAGATCCAAAATACCGGCCTGGAACATTTTCAACTCATAAAACACACTATGTGAGAGTATAGAGATGAGAGGCAGGCTTAGTGTAGATTTATGATTGTGGAAGATCATATTTATTGTCTCTGATGCCTTTCCTGACATAGGTCAAATATTTATTTTTAATGCCAACTAACACAGACAAAAAACATATGACAGAAAAGATCCTGATTAATAAATGCGTGTAGGTTAGAATGGCTCGGCTGCATTTCCTTCCATGCAGTGAAGGGGAACATTGGTCAATGGAGGAAGAAAAAAAGATATACTTATTAATGATTAGTAAAGAGCAGAATTTTAGATCTTACAACTGACATGGGCTCCTGAAGTCTGCTAATTAAACCATCTGAAGATCTGATCAAAGGCATTTAATGTGGAGATTGCTTAGCAAGATGCAGATAATTAGATGAAGGCTACTAATGATTTACTTCTGCAAAGTGTAACCTAGCACCACTGCCTAAAAAGTGACACTGCCTGCAGTTCAATGATTCATGTTCCTTGGTGCAACAGCCTAATGATTAAATATCAAGTACAGATCAGGCCTGGAACAACCCTTGTATTCTGCTTCACAGTAAATATGGACTGTTTGATCTGGAGAACAGTGAAGTTGTAAATTAAGAAGGGGCAGATGTCCTTTCTAAGAGGCCCAGTGCTCTTCACTGACTGAGAAGGTGCCTCAGTTTGTGTGGCTGGAGCTAAGCAAGATGACTTCTGCAGCTATTATAGGGTTTAGCTGGGACCGAATCAGCATGAATAGCTCTGGCTGCAGTCCTACCACTGTCTCCTCTGTATGCTGCCATCACATCTAACTCCTGGGCTTGCTTTTCCTTTTGTATTGCCATGTCCTCCCCTGAGCCTCAGCGCTGAGCCCTCTTTCCCAGATGCCCCAATCCTCTGGAGAGGTCTGGTTACCTCTGCACCCTTCAGACCTCTCCTGAGGCAAAGGGTAGCTCTTCCTCTACCAGTGTCCCTTGGGGTTGGTTTGCAGGTTAGTTTTGCTTCCCACAGGGTGGGAGGTCAACCTGTCTGCTTGCATCCCAAGTAAGTACTCTGCTGACTGGGTTATGAGATAGGAGCAGGCTCTGCTCTTTGACAGAAGCTTAGAAGGAGCTTGAGGGTGCTTTCCAGGTGAGCTGCTGCTGCTACAGCTGACGTCTGGCAAACTGTCACTCTTACTCATGCGCAGACCCGAGCTACGTTGAGATGATCGGTTCTGTCAAGGCGTACGCAACAGTCAGCATACCTACTGGCAGAAATCACACACTGGGGGAATTTTATGGGTAGAAATGCAAGCATATGGAGAAATTTAAATAAAAGCTAATTGAGATAGAAGCTAGCCTGAGGTTTTGGACTTATACATCATGTAAATCTAACCCCTATTGACCTACTGGTTTAAACATTATTTAAACATTCACTAAAAAGTATCTTAATCATTTATTAATTCTTTCTTCACCATTTATAAATGGGACCATAATATGAAGTGTGATTAAGCTTTGTCCATTTTGCTCCAAAAAAACAGCTCCATGCAAGAAATTCCTGTAAATTATCCAAAGCAGCAGCAGTCCTCAGCCTTAATTATAGCATTCATTACACACTTATGCTATCATACAAGCTCCCCAGTTTTAGTAAAACTCAAGAACGTTTTTTTCGCAATTTTAACATGCATCCTCAGGGAAGCTTCTGTGGAGAGGCAGCAGGATCCAAAGTGAGCTGTGGCTGTTGTTGCGCATTAACAAAGAACTAACTGAGCCCTCCCTCTCCCAGTTCATGCCTTGCTTATCTACCGCCCTTGTCCCAGAGTACCAAAGTGTTTGTTCTGAGACGCTGCCTCACAGACACCACTGCACTTCTCCAGGCTCTGAAGCCACCTCTCAGCCCAGTGTCAAACATCTGGACACTTCCTTCACTGGGATCCAGAAGCTGCATGATCTTTTCCTGTCTGCTGTGGGGGGTGGATCTGGCACCACGCCCCATGGATCAGACCCTGGTACTGACTCTTCACAGGCCTGACGGCAAGGAAGGAGCAAGGAGCATGAGCGCACCACCAAAAAACACAGTTCACTGGGGCTGGTGAATGCATTTTACGGTGTCAACAGCTCCTCTGTCTGCCACACATGCCTGTCAGCTGGGTCTGGCCTCTGGTCCAGAACTGAAATATTAGGAACATTAGGAATTTGCATTATGGCTTTGTCTGACTGTCTGGATGCAACAAGAACTTAAAAATCTATGCAGTCTCCCTGGTTATGTGCTGGGTATGGAGCCAGGTGCTCAGCACCTCAATTGCCCTTCATTTTTTTACTGGGAAGCAAACCTGGGTAAGGCCAGAGCGGGGAGTGACAGGGTTAGACTAGGGAGGAGGACCCTGGGGAGAACAGTGATGCCATAGCACTGCTATAGCTATGTGCTTCTATATGACTATGGGATAAGTAGGTAGGATATAACTGCGACTTAAGTGTTCAAAGAAACAAAATCACTTTGGTGGGCTTGGATGGAAGTAAGATGACAGACAGGTCAAAATGGATAGAAAATAAATGAAAGAAATCCAAGTTGGATTTATCAGAAACTAAAAGTTAGAAGGGAGAGAGAAAGGAAAAAAAAAAAAAAAGAATAAGAAGCTGGCAGGCCAGAAATGGAATAGAACATGAATTCCAGAGATCAGAAAGCCAGAAGAAATGTAATGTTTCAGAAACAGAACAGAGATAGTGAAAGAACTGCTGAAGACCCCAAAATATCAGAGGGGCAAAATAATTCGTATTTTGGAGGAGTCCTAGTGTCTTCTGGTGGATTAGTAATTAGACCTGACTAGTTCTTAATCAGCATGTCTTGCTCCCGATTTTCTTATTGATATTCATCTTCCATTCTGGAATGAAAAAAACATCCTAAATTTTATGTTTCTGTGGAACATTGCAGCCTTCAACATTTTTATCCTCTTGATTCATATGCTTTAGATGAATGTTTATATTATTAATTTTTACAGTGCCACAGGATGGAACAAAACATTCTAAACCACTACAAATAAAAATGAAATGAAAAATCAATTTTAAAACAAAAATCAACATATTTCCCTACCCAAACAAATGCTCATAGAAATGACCATGTTTCTGCAAAATATTTAGTTTCAATTTAGCAGCAGTGGAAATTAGCTTCATCAGGAGCTCACTAGCTCCTGAGCACAGAGGAAAGACCACAGAGGAAAACCCAGTGACTTATTTACTGCTTTTTGCTACTGTTCATTCATTTACATTTATGGACAGAAAGTATAAAATACACATACAGACACATAACCAAGCATGTTCAATTCAGAAAGACTGCAATTTAGATCCATGCAGTACAGGTGTAAATAGCTACATAGAGCAAGACAATAGGGAAGCAGGTACAATGTTTGTGCTATCCATGAAAATGTAGAATTCATATAATTTGGGTTTAATTGTCCATGTACTATATTTGGTATTCATCTGTTTTGAGAGTTCACCTACTTTCACCTTCGTTGCTAAAGAGACATTATGTCTCAGCAAGGATAAAGACCATTTTCTTTGTATGTTGTTAATAAGAAATAAAGTGCAAAAAAAAAAAAATAATGAAAAGGTGTTCCCCTTGGGAATAAAACCCCTCAGCAGTTGTAAACCTCTCTGTGGTTGGGGATGGTGAGATGTCAAAAGGGTAGAGAATTTCCTCTAGCATCAGAGAATGAGCGAGCTCTGCATTTGAATGCTCGTGCATTTGAGCAAATAAATCACACACGGTTCTCTGGATAAAAACAAAAGAAGTAATTAATTGCAAATTACAGGGTGATAGCAATTCCTGTTGAGAACTCGGCTGAATTTTCTCATGTTTAGTAGCTCTCCATCCCACAGTGCCCTCTTCTGAGATATGGGAAAGTCTGGAAATAATGGGAAGATAGGCAAACTCTCAAACTCTTTCCAGTCCAGCACTTCTCAGTCCTCTCTGTCTTGCTGCTACGGGTGGGCTGCTTTAAACCTAGAAGTGCAACAACAGAAACTGTTTTAAAAGATGTCCCTATGGAACCTATATTTTGCTTTCCTTCCATTTGTTAGCCTTTCCTGTGCTTTATTTCATATGACAGACACGTGTACTTTGCACTTTTAATTCAGACTGACTTAATTTCCTGCTCCCTTCTCCGTTTACTGCTAGATCAGAAATTTCATGATATCTAAATTTTGCTTTCACTGGCGCTTCCAGAGCTCTGGGTTCAGCTCTTCAAGCCATGTAACACAGACACTACAGTCAGTTTGGATCCCTGAACTGACAGAGAACTTGCTATACTGTTTCATCTGCTGTCCAAAAATATACATATCTCTATCTTGATTCTGGAAACAGTAAAATGGCCTCAGTTAGAGAACAGATCTACTGGGGAAAACAGCTGCTAATGTGCTAAGTGTAGTGTTCATGCAAACTTGCGAACTGCAAGCATGGTGTTAATATCAATGCCCTTTCTGGGCAGATCCTGTCTCCAAAATAAAAAATGTCTGGCATCAGTTTGAGGCAATGCTGCTTGATGTGGGCCATGTATACAAAACTGTGGAAGCTGGAGCACAGACATGGGTGTTGCACATTTTACTGTCTTCATAGACACTCACCCACAGCTCTTCTGAAGTCACCCTTGCTGTGATGTGAATTTGATGAGATTACGGTAACTTCCTATCCAGATCTGCCTTTATCCTCACCTGTATGCATTTCTGCTTGCCCGTTCCCTGTCTGCCTGTTGCGCCTCCTGGTTCTGTAGTTCAAGTCATTCTTTTATTGACCCTTCCTTTTTCATTTCTGCTTGGCCATTTTCCTGGCCAAATTCCTATTGTTGCCCACTAATATCCTTATTAACCATTCTATCTTTTTTTCTCATTCTGATCTTTCCTAACTCCCACCTTAATGTTACCGGCTCCTGTCAAACAGACTGCTACTCCTGTCTGTCCTTTCCTCTACTTGGATAAGTTCAAGGGTGGAATAAATACATACTTTTGTATTGGTAGGGGATCCCAGTTGCTTAATTTTCCCAGCAGTGTAAGTTCTGCAGCCACGGGCTGGGATAATCAACGTGAGTTGGATGACATTAAGGGCTCCCTATGCAGTGAGGCAGCTACTGGCAGGCTGGCATGAGAAGTGCAGGATTCAGTGGACAGCATGGTAAATGCTGCAGATCTGCAAGATGGGCAGTTTAGGCCCTTAGGGACTTTTACATGCATATGATGGGGTGTCTTCTTAATTTGGATTTTAAATGGGAGGTACTTATGATACCTCACAGTTTGAGATGTAAATGTTTGCTGACTAAATTCACCTTGAATTTGTAGGTATTGTTACATTTAGTCTTCTGTTCAGAAAGCTGTTTTCAAGTTCCAAGGCTTTTCACAGCAATCATGTTGAGATATAAATAAATTTCTCTTCTAGTAAAAGCAGTACACCAGCATCCCACAGCTAGTCAAATATATCCTCATCCTACAGAATTGAAGGGATGCTGTCCACTGACACTAATGATCTCATGATAGCCGTTAGTTGATATTTGCTATGCAGTAATTTTCATGTCCTTATTCTATTAGGGCTGGTGTTAAGTTGTTGAAAGAGTTCGTTTAACCTTTAGTTTAACAGTATTTCTTCTTGTTTTCCCACATCTCATGAATATATTCAGGCTAGTTTACAAATTTACGTAAATTCTATTGTTTAAAAAGAAAAAAATTGTCAAAATAGCTTCAAATATCTTCCATTATGTTCTTTGTTGCTCTGCTGTGTTTCTGTCTCTATCTATATTTTATTATTAAGAAGGTCTGCTTTTACTTTTATGATGTGAAGCCTGTCAAAACAATGCATTAAATAATTCTGAATCCTTATTATCCAATACTACATCTGTTACTTTCTTTTTTATTTTTTTCCCTTAGATGGTCCAGGATTGAAATCTGCTATTTGCTGAATACTATACAGTTGTTGCTGAGATATTCTTTTGTCTTCCTACTCAGAAGCCCTCAAACTATTGTGTTCATCACTCGGAGACCTCGAAGGGTGTTGCCCGTGACTCTACCCAGTGTCTGAATGACAGGAACGACCCTTTACACTGATCCATGTCTTTCAGCGAGAACATGATCTGCAACAGCACTTGCGAGGTACGCACATCAAGGTGGAGAAGGACAAGAATGATGGAATTATTTTAGAAAGTGTGCTATCTAGGGCCTCAGTACTCCATGGCCTGCAGAATGATTTTTTCTGGGAGGTGAGATGAGATGTAGCCTGCAGCCATTTTCCTCCTGGAAAAAATATTTAAGGGGTTGCTTTAAGTCTGAGGATAGATAGCACTTGCTCTGCAGACTGTGGGATTGCTCTATGGGAGATCTGCCAAAAGGGCACCAAGGAGTAGAAAACACAAACAAAATTTTTGGGGCTTCTTAGTTGTTGAATCCAGTCCCAAGAGATTTTAGAGAATAATGAAAAAATATGTAATCAAGAAATGTCTGTTCAACCCATAACAGGCCACAAAACTTTTTCCCAAATTCCTTACAAACTTATGTCCTGCACTAAGATAATAAAAAAAATTAATCACAAATAAACCATGCTTTAGGAAAAGGTCAAGAACAAAGTCCCAGGTTCTTGCAATGACGGAAACTACCTTGATGAAATATTAGATGATCTTGGCAAGTAGAGATTCCCCATCTTGTAGATCAGGGCGAAAATGTTCATACAGCACTCTCACCATGCCAGAGGAAAAATTCCCCATCTTTGACTGAATTAGCTGTAAAAACATGGACAGAGAAGACTAACCCAAGACATCAGTGCCACCAGACTCAATGCCACCAAGGCATGAATACACCAAAGCATGTTGGGAGCAATGGCTGATCTTTTGTGGATCCTGTTCCGAGGATGATGGAAACGACTTTTCTCTCCAAAGCTGGCTATAAATTGGAGAAACTATGTTGGCTGTGCCTACTTCTCCTTGAGATTATGTTCTAGTTCGTCTGGCTTTATAGGTGGTCACTTGCTTTGCCTTGAACAGCTTGTGGGTGCCAGATGGCACTGAATACAGGATCAAGCTCTAGAAAAAACAAAAGCAAATGTAGACAAAAAGTCAGTAACACCTGTGCTGTAAGACAGTATTAGAACTGAGTGTTATTTAATCCACTGGCATCTGTCTTTATTTTGCTAGCCTATTCTCCTGGGCATGCCAGAAGCAGAGTAACTCCTTCATGAGATGTCAGTCTAGAGACAGGCTGACCTTACTCTGCGATTTGAAATGCCAGTGCTCTGGGTGTTGCTTGTAAATGTTGGTGGTCACTGTACATGTGTGCAAACATATATGCATATATGTATACATGGTTTTATATATTTCAAATTCTATTCTTAACATGTTCTCAGTGATATTTATAAATGGTTTAACAACTATGGTAATATCATTCCAGAATGTGACGGAGCAGCAGAGACATTACAGGGGATTTGCAGCAGAATTCAACTAACATTCTTGATCAACCTCAGCAGAGGGCCCAGGACCCAGCAGCAGGAGACAGTCTGCATAAATTGTGCTGAATTGCGACTGACACAGGAAAAATGTTTCCTAAATCTCTGAGAGCAGTAAAGATCATCAATTTTTCTGCAGTGATTTTGGTGCGGATATCTGGTATTTCTCAAGCATTCCTCAGTGGACAGAGGCAGACAGACTTCCCTTTGGATGTCTTGAGGAAAGCTCTAGATTCATAAATTCACAAGATGCTTTTCTTCTTGTTCTGAAAGTTTCCTAGATGATTCTGATGAGGCAGCTATGCATGCTCTGTAGTGCCCAGTTATGAACTACTATCTCAGTTGGATATGGGTAGATAGTCCTTTGGAGAAGTTACTTTAGCTATGACTACTACTGGCAATAAGGGTGTCCGCTTTTTGTATAACAACATCTAGTAAGAGCTCTCTTCGTAGCTGGCTAGTGTTTCAGCATGTTTCACAGAGGTGCCCTAGCCAGTGAGCTCCTCACTATCTTGCAAAGAGCATTCATTATGCTTTCTCTTAACATTGTGCTGCTGTACACTGAAAGACGCAAACATGACGAGACCTGGAGAAGAATAGCCAGCTTGTCTTTAGCTTGGGGGGTTAGGACACTCAGCTGGACAGAAGGAAAGTCTTTGGTTCTGGTCTCTCCTAGAACTCCTTCAGTTAATCAAAAAAACCAAACTGATACTGCTCTACTATAAAACGCCTGCACATTTCAGGGAATGCGTTCTGTATTCCCTTCTGCCCATCACAGGCAAGAGTTAAACTCCATTTGGTCTACTCACCTTCTGGCCCATACCTCTTGCATTCCTGGATCCCACTCTCATAGAGGTTGGATGTAGATGACTAGAGTGGATGCCTTTCTAAGAGGCCATCCATACAGCATCAAACCTTTGGAACGTGAGGAAAGGCCTAAGAAACAGGCAGCACTCTTCTTGCTTGAGTTGTGCAAAGGTGTGTTGAGTAGATGTGGGGGAGTCATCTGCCCTTGTCCTGCAACGTTGCTCCACGGGTCACCTCTCCTTGGAGAAGGGCTGGATTCCAAGCAGGTATCCTGTACTTCCCCTGGCTGCCTGAGTGGGAGGAGTGAGGCAGACATCTGACATTGACATCTGACAGCTTTGTCTCTGGAGGTCTCATTGGAATTTACTCCACAGAATAAGAAAATTAGCTGCTTATTGTTGGAAGGCTGAATTATCTTCTTCTCCCTCTTTTCTCTCAGATGAAGTGGTTACATTTTGATGCTTTTGTGGCTAAAATAAAAGGAGGTGTACTGGATCCAGTATAACACTGCTTGCAGCGTTGTAGTCAAAACCACAGAGGAAAAACTGCTGTGTCATATTCTTCTGAAACCACACCACTAGTATCAGTTCTTGGTATTTCGAATCAATTAAAATGAAAAAAAGTTGTAAAAGCTTTTAAGATTTTACAAGAGGTTCCACAACACCATTAATTCTTTCCCACTACCTGGGCAAGCACTTACTTACCTAACAACATAATAAAGCTTTATTCTCCCCCTGCAAAGTAATGGGAGAGGAAAAAAAATGGAGGGGTGATGCAAATCTTTCTTCTGAAGAAAGCGGTTTTTCATGAAAGACATTTGATATGTTTTATGGTAGACAGAGAACAGGATTTCCACCATGCAACAACAAAAAAAATATTTTTCCATCCTATTTCTGAAACTTCGGATATTTTTAATGAAAAAATATAGAAAAAAAATATAGAAAACCTCACATTTGTCTTGACTTGAAAGATGCTTTGGCCTATTGAGTACTGAAGATGAAGCAGTACAATGAGAGATGTTTATTCATTAACGGAGAAGAATGTACCTACAAAAAAGTTAACACCTCTGTTGCCAACCTGATTTGCATTTGCAAATTGGACCAGAACTTCAGACATTTATGTTTGCATTGGTCCCAGAAAGCTATTTCTTTTCTAAAGGGTCATGCAGTTTATGTGTTTCCACTAAAGTTGTGATCTTTCCTTATTGGAAATTTTCATGTGTAGGCTAAGGGATTTGACCTTACCTCACAGAAAATTGTGTCCTGAAATGCAGAGCTGGGAAAAGAACCTGACATGAAACTCAAGCCTGTTAATATTCTTGGGCATAATTCATGAAGACTGACGAGAGAGACTTTCAAAAAGCAACTCTAATATTATGAATAATTATCTCTTTGAACTGGGGGGCTGGAAATTCATTGTTAAGCTGCCTCAGATACTTCTTAGTAGTCACTACTATACAGCTACAGAAATTGGGCCGGTACCCAGATAAGAAATGGAAATTTCATTCTGGTTTCTGAAGGTACCATGTAAGTCATTCTTTCTGAAGGTCCTTACACCTGGAAATTCTTGTTCAAAGATCATTTTCTTTTGGCTTCTAATTTTCTGAACTGTTCATAAAACACAGAATTGTGCAGAAGCTTGAGAAGTTAAGTTTGCAAAATATTAACGTGTAAAGAAGTCCTGCAGTCTTCTAAGCACGTGCATCTGCCTGATAAAATAGAGGTTGGTGGCATTCAGTATTCAATAAATGCTCTGTTTTAGGAGTGCAAGGCCTTACATGAGTAAAAATTACCATTGGCTTTATGACATTTCTTGAGAAATGGTAGCAATGTTCTTATCTCTTCTATTATGAGCTGAAAACCAATACCAAGCTAATGATAAATTTCCTGTTGACGGATCTCTGTGGGATGAGAATGTCGTGCCCAGACACCCTAAAGAGAAAGTGTCATGTGAGCCCAATAAGGTGGAGCTGGGACATATGCAGAATACAGACAAAAGGTTCTATTTTGCTCAACAGCTAAGTACCTGTGGCTGCTACAAATAACATTTTCTGGATACAGTTTATACCACTCCAGGAGCAATTTAGATTTTTCTGCAAATTGGAAGAGCTACAGGAAAAGAAGGAACAAGGCCCTCTAGGTATTCCAGGCCAAAAGGCTATATAGACCCCTCTGAATTAAACACGCTGTGGATATCATTGTAGAAACCACAACTCAGAATGCATCTGGTTCCCTCCCTGTCTCTGTTCCTGCCAAACGAGCTGATGAAATGACAGTTTTGGAATTGTTTTCTGTGGATACTCTGAGATTTCACATGATAATATAGTCATATATTAGAGACAAGCAAATTGTTGCTAAGCATCTTCACATGAGATTGACTCCTGCCCTTCACGTCCTTCAGTATGTCAGTATTGGACACGTATGCAAGAATAAAACACTGGCTTGTGCCAGAGTGAAACTGGAGTGCTGGAATAAAACTGGCCAGCCTCATTAGAAACCAGGCAAGTATACACTTTTTCAAATACCTTTCCTTGGGAGATTTAGTTGTCTTAATAAGCACAACTGGCCTTTCAGCTGTGGACAAACAATGTGTTGTTGGAAAGCTGCTATTTGTGCCCTTTCCTATAGCCTGTATCACAGGCAAAGCCCCGTCCCTTTTCAGCAGCAATGCCTGTGGTAGCTGTAGTGCCAGCTGTGTGCCAAAAAGCAGATCTTGACCTTTCTGATTGTGAAAATGGGTTGAACTGTGCTACCTTCAAGTTTCTGGCAATGAGCATCAGCCCAACACAAGCAGCTGCTATATTTTAGAAGGAAAGTAAAATGTAATGAATTTATTTAAAAGCAAGTATATGTACACACATATGTAGGCATATCCTTCTCTGTCCAGGAGTGGATAGACTTTCCTGCCACACAGTTATGTTGGAGAATATCATGAGGACACTGTGTATTGAAGTCACATGGCTTTTAGGCATTGCATCCTAGAATGAGAGTCTTGCACTGTAGGTATAAGAAAAATACTGCTCTGGCTTTGCTATTGCTCTGAGATAACTGCTAGTAAAGGCTGGTGACCTTTCAGAGAAAGGACAACCTTTTGTAACTAAAGGAAAGATGAAAAACAGTGCTGTAATATATTGTACACATTGCTAAGGTAAAGAGGAAGTGAAAGGTGGAGAGGCATGTCCAGGTCAGAATGTGACCTAGAATGAAATGAGGGTATATCCCAAAGGGTGGAGGTAGAGCTTTCTTTTTTCCCCCACCTTTTAAGAAATTGTTTTATTTCCAAGTGTTATACAGAGCTTAGCTGAGGCTGTAACCTGCAATAGCTAAGAACAAATCTCCTTCTGTGAAGAAATCGTTTTTCTTTGCTGGAGCAGGTGTGTTGAGAACCCTGTCAGATGCTCATACATCAGGAACTGTGAGGGGACTGAGAAAAAGTGTTTCCAAGACTGCAAGGAGACAGTTAAATAGAATGAGCTTTTTACATGTTTCTCAGAAGGAATATAATAAAGAAAAGGGAAAGAGAAATGGACTTTTCCCGAAATCTGCAAGTCATTGGCATCAATTCTTCTGGGCCCAGTATATGATGATACATTTACTTCTGTCTTGCATATAAGGACACTTTCAAAAGATGTTTAAAGAGAACTTATTAACATGCCTTATGCATGGTAAGATGCATTCAGGAATACTGTAGGAAATCTAGAGTATTCCCTGCTATATTCCCTGGATTTACCCCTTTCCCATATAATGTCTTATATAATGAAAATGGATTTTCTTAGGTAAAATTTGTTTTTAGAATTTGAAAGAAAAAGAATGGTTCTAACTGGGAAAGAAAATGAAAAGCAGCAAGCCATTGTCAAGGTTAACAAATGTGGGATGTGACATGGAATCTCTAACTTGAAGGAAACGCCATGGAAACATTTTATTTTTTGGCTAGCTCAAAAACACACCACCTTCTGGGCTGACCAAGGAAAGAATGTGATGTTTGTAGCACATCTCTGCAGGGAGCAACAGAAATGGCTGAAGACTCCCCTAGGACTTTCTAATATCACATGCAGCCTTTCTATACGTCTTTTACACAAAAACGTGACAAGTATCGGTCATGGTTTCAGTTGGGATAGAGTTACTTTTTTTACCAGTAGCTGGTATAGTGCTATGTTTTGGATGTGGGATGGTAATAGTGTGACAGTGCATTAGTGTTTTTGGTTGTTGCTAAGCAATCAAGGCCTTATCTGCTTCTCACACCGTCCAGCCAGTGAGCAGGCTGGGGAAGGGTGCACAAGAAGCTGGGAGGGGTCACAGCTGGGACAGCTGATCCCAACTGACCAAAGGGATATTCCATACCATATGACGTCATGCTCAGCATATATAGCTGGGGGAATAAGAAGGAAGGGAGGGACATTCAGAGTTCTGATGCTTGTCTTCCCAAGTAACTGTTACATGTGATGGAGCCCTGCTTTCCTGGAGGTGGCTGAACCCCTGCCTGCTGACGGGAAGCAGTGAATGAATTCCTTGTTTTGCTTTACCTGTGCACACTACTTTTTTTTTACCTATTAAACGGTCTTTATCTCAATCCATGAGTTTTCTCACTTGTACTTTTCTAATTCTCTTCCCCATCCCAACTTGGGAAAATAAACAAGTGTCTGCATGGTCCTAGTTGCCTGCTAGGGCTAAACCATGACAGTACCTTCCTTGGGACTAGAGACAAAGTCGCAACTGAGTCCTGATGTATTAGAATACTGGAAAGGAACAACAGGAAAAAGCAGGAGGTAGCGCTGTTACCTGATATGTTGGAAAACCTCTAACTCTCTTGTGCAGATTTCTAGCCTTTCTAACTACCCCCATGTTACTGAAACTTGAACCATCAAGCTGCCTCTGAGGAATTGAAAGCTATACAGTTCATGTGACCGTCAGATGTTTTGGGTGATTGATGACTGTTCAAGGTCTTTTTGTAAATTGGCCTTGTATCCTGGATGGTAGAAGGAATAAATTTGACAGTTGCTGTGATTTTTTAAACAGCATTCCTTGTCAACAGTCAGACCTCTGCAGATTGCTTTCTGATCCTACTGAACAGCATGTCAAATATATTGTTATTTTATGAGCATCTTTCCACCCTCCCAATCCCAAAAGTTTCTGGGGAATGTGAGGCTCATGAGCAGAGTGCTAATATAGCCCATAAATTGTGTTGATGGCAGTACAGAGCTTGAGCATGCCCAGGGGAGAAGGTTTTACAGCCCTTACCAAAATCCTTTGTTCTACCTCAGGCATGATGCCTGCCATAATGACCGTAGCTTGATTCCAAGTTGCAATTTATTGTTAGCTGCCATCCACTTTTATTTAATTTGTAGCGGGGATCAGAGGTTAACGGTTAGGAGGACAGCATGAATCTCAGTAGACCAACACTCACCAACTTTTTGTGGAGTCTGAGCAAACTCCTGCAGGCTGCACTTGCAACTCAGGTGTGCTGGTCACAAGCTGCCCTGAGTACTAATTTCATCCTTCTCTAAGTTTTTGCTACCATCTGAACCAAGGCTACCCAAGATGAAAGGGTTAAGCACATTAATACTCTATGCCAAAACAACTGTCTTTTACATGCTTGGCTCCAGGAAACAGAACAAAATCCTCTGAATATTGAGTAAGGGCATGATAAAAGTAATGCTCCATGCATGCCCTGTTCTCATTAAGCATGAGACTCCAGCAAACATCAGAGAATGAGCTTGAGGGATCATTGAACAGACTTGGTCTATCTTTCCTAATTTACTGTATGCAACTAATATATGTGCCTAAATTTCTCTATCTGCCAAGGGAGAGTTAAGCACCTGAGGATGAGATCCAGACGAGGCAACATGCATAACCATTGTTATGTTTGAATGATGCAATGGATAAATGAAAAGCAGTCCTAGTGGAAGAGGCCAGAATCCGAAGCTACCCCACAGCTGGGTGTACAGTATCAAACTCACTTTGACTCTTCATTGAATTTGTTTACCATCATTTTTTTCCAGTGGAAAGAAAAGACATAAATGGTTCTTGCTCTGAAGTCAAAAGAAACAGCTCCACATTTCCCAGTGTACATGTCTTTAATATGAAGTGGGAATAGCAGTAACTTCCTTAGCTCACACAGGTAGCAAATGATATATAAAAGATCCTGAGATGTTCACAGACTAAAATAACAGGAATCTTGAAGAAAAATCCCCAAGGTAGAGATAGTCTTTTTCATCACACTGGGGCCTGGTGTGCTAGGTACAATGTAAAGATGTAGGAGGTGACACTTTGTCCCCCAAGTCCTCAGTTATTGTTGTCCTCTAGTAGCTGTTAAGTGCAAGCCCAGTAGCCTGTTTGCATACTCTGCGATTGGTATCAATGTTTATATTAGCATTCAAAAAACAACAAAGGGTGTGTTAAAAATAGCAGAGATGACAGAAAGAGGGCAATTACTTGGTTGTGTGAATAGGAAGGATAATATTAAGTTACTGTGTAATTAAGGTTAGACCAAGGTGAAATAAAGATAGCAAACAAGGAAAGTAAGGAAAGGTTGCTCATTCTGGACCCAAACAACAGGTTTACACTGACCTCTGTGAAAGTGAGTAGGAGTAGACTTGAGGTTGATTTAGAGACATATGTGATTTAGAGACATATGTATAAGGGAGTTTAGTGAAACTGGATAATGTATAATAGAAAAAGAAACCACAAAGAAATAAATGGGAACCTAATGAACTGAGCTCATCTTGGAAGCGGTTTGATATGAGCTGTTCTCTCACATTGCGCTGCGTGCTTATTATGAGAAGTGAAATACACAGTTTTGTTCCACATTAGATTATTTATGGGCTTTCTTCAGGGCAAATCACTTTCAAAAGGCCTGAACCTGGATGTGTTCTGTTAGTGGTCAATATTGGGCTGCAGGCTTGCTGGGGTACCAGCAGGGTACCAGTACTGTTTTCATGCTTGACTGGGAAACATTTGTGGTTTAAATCCCATCTTGTTTGCAGCTTTCAGAAAATACTGTGTTCTTTTACTGACCAGGCGTGGAAGTTATTGATTTCTCCTCTGTACTCTCAGGAACATTTGTTGGGGGGTTGTTGGGACTGCCTGAAATGGTTCAAGAAAATCGCTTGTGAGACAGAGAAGGAAACTAATTAAATCTTCAGAGAGGAAAAGGACTTAAATGATGAAAGATGGTGGCAAATTACTTGGCTAACAAATAGGTGCCTTGGAAACTGAAGTACAAATTAGGTTATCTAATTTTTCACTGCAAACCTAAGCAGTTCCATTAATATGATTTCCATCTTGTGATAATATTTCATGGCTCATCAGGACCTTGCTGAGACATATTAGTGACAGCTGGAAACAATGGTAATACAAAGCTTTTGTTTCCAGGTAAGGTGATGAGAAATTTCCTAAGAAAAGGACTTTAAAAAATGATGATATTTTTATGTGTTTATACATTCATACTGCTAATGAACATAGCACTGTATGTGTCCAACTGATTATTTAGGCAAACAAGTCTGATTCCTTTACTTTAATGTACATTGTCGACAATGCCATGGGGGGCTGCACTGAGAAACAGGGGCGGTTACGATGTACATTGGCCATGCATTGGTTAGGCTTCTTCTGGGACAGGAACCAGTGATTTTGTCTCTAGACTGGCACTCTGTGCCGCACATGTTAAGTTGTAGTACCAATATAACTTTTTCACTGTATTCCCCTTCTCCCTGGACATATTCTGAACATCACTCTTGAGCTCTTGCTGTTATTTTACTGTGGTCAGGAACTGCATTTGGGGACGTCAGTAGGAAGAGGAGAGGAGAGAACATCTAGCTACTGCTCAGAAGCCTTTATCAGAATCTTTTGTAAGGTATCAGGTCAGATTTTCCAGATTTCCCAGCAATCCTCTTTGTGTCCGCTAGCAATGCATAACATCACTGACTTGGAGCACATGCTGCAGTGACCAGGGCTTTGGCTTTCTTATACATATATTGCTTTCACTATGTTTCAGCATTAATTCTACAGTAAGAAAAATGCATATTGCTCACAGCTGTCTGTAAGTTATTTCTTTCCACCTGACTGCACACTGATATTTGGCAATCTCATTTTATAATATACAGGGCTTTTTTCTTCTTTAAAGCATGATTTTAAATCTAGGAGTAACTGGGAGAGCTGCTGTGAAATTATGGGAGACATTTATTTCCATCAATTCCCAGAGCACCTTGCTACAACTCATTTTATGGTTAGAGCAATGCGTATAGTGGCAGAGACAGATGAACACAAATAAACAGGTTTCTAATTTAAAAACAACAGTTTTTCAGCAATAGCTATACAGAGTGCACATCTGAGAAAGGAGGAGGGAAATATTTATTTTCCTTTTGAAGGCTGACTTCAACCTCCAAATGATTTCAACATGGTTTCAGATCTGGTCCTCCTCCCCACTTTTTTTCTGTGATTAATCAATGAAGTCATCCAGCAGAAGTATCAGTTGTTGTTTTACAGTTTCAGGCATGGCAGTTCAGCTAGGGTAATGACAGCATGGCTGAGCCTGTTTGTGACCTTTTTAAGCAGACTACTGCATTTTACTCCAAATGGACCAACTGTATAATGTATATTATATATGGACCAAACTGTATGGACCAACTGTATGGCCTCCATGGTAGGTACAGCTAAGTGTAGCAAATCAGACTCAAGTCTTGTATAGCTGTGACAACTTTTTGCCAATTCCAGACAAGAAACATACATTTGTTTGTTTCTAGTAGTTGTTGGCTTGTCAAATGGCATTTTGAAGCTCAGAAATAGCAGATCAGCTTAAGATTCTGAAGACAAATAGTTCAGGGATATTGCAGAAGCAGATCTTCCTTTGGTCTTCCTACCAGCCCACCAGTGCTCCCTGCTCTGCCACTCATTTGGGCTGTATGCTGCAGAGGCTCAGCAGGGGAGCTGTAAAAGAAGACCAACTCTTTGGCAATTCTGTTCCTTCAAGCTGTGGAAATACAGCTTTTCCCCTTTTGACTCTAATTCTGTTTGGACTATGTATCATCCATTAAGGTGACACACAATGTGTAACCATAGGATCCAGTTTACTGGTCTCTATAATATGCACCTGCACAGTGAAATTGCCCTAGTACATCACTGAGATAATGAATTTTCCTGACTTACTGTACATTACTAATGAAATAAACTCTTTCTTTCTTCATTAGTTACTTAATAGGTTTCCTGCTTCATGTCAGTTGTAATCCTTATTTAACATCACCAAACAATAATCCTTTTGTTTCTACATCAGAAACATAGATAGTTTACTCTTAATATATTGCTAACATGATAGTCCTCGCTTCAGTAACCCATGTTACTGCATCTGTAGGTTTAAATGAAGACTATACCTTCACAATATCACCTTGGAGTGGGACAAGGGTTCCTTAGAGACATTAGGGATGGTGGTTCTGCACTTTCACATTGGTAGATATAGTAGTCTACATGCTCTGTGCAAGAAATCCCAATTTAGGGTGTAAAATGTGATCAGGAAGGAAGGAATCATAAAATATAGCAGTCAGAGACTTTAAATATCTTAAGAAATGAATTCTAGCAGAGCCGTAGTTAGTGCACCTGTCAAAGCCAGCTGCTTCCTTGGCATTCTGTTTCAAGGGAAAATTAAAACCCATGATTATCTGCATTCAATCTATACCATAAGAATGATGATAAGATTAATGATCAAAGCTGTGTTTCTGTCTCAGTGGTTCCCCTGCTGTTTATGTGCCTATCTCCTACTTAGGAACCATACTGATGGATGTAGCTGTCTGATACAATCTGCAATTGCTTGAAATATGGTTCCCTGGCTGGTTCATGCATGTGATGCACCACTTGCTGAGTCCTATGTCATGTAGGTATCTGTTTCTTATTTGCTTAAAAAACCTACAGGAATAATTTAATCCATATTAATGGTATCACCCTATGGTCCCAAAGTGAACACTGAAGCTATAATTCAGTTTCAGTGCTCTGCTGTTCTTCATAAGCCATGGGAATGAAGAAGGCTCTTTCAATTGAATGACTGATGGCTGGTCTCCATAATCTTTGAGAAGTTGCGGAGATTGAGGGATGTCCCAGAAGACTGGAAGAAGGTTAATGTCACTCCAATCTACAAGAAGTCCCTAAAGGAGAGTCCAGGAAATTATAGGCCCATCAACCTTACTTCAGTCCCTGGGAAAGTTATGGAACAAATCCTTCTGGGGGCTATCACAAGTCAAATGAAACACAGTTGGGAAAGGCCACCATGGATTCATCAAGGGCAAAGTGTTCTTGACAAACCTGATTGCCTTCTACAACAAAGTAACTTGCTTAGTTGGTGAGGGATGAGCGGAGGACATTGTCTACCGGGATTTCTCCAAGGCTTTTGATACAGTTTCCCACAGCTTCCTCCTAGAGAAACTGGTGTGTTACAGTCTAGACAAGTGGTCTGTCTGGTGGGTGGGGAACTGGCTGACAGGCTACACCTGGAGGGTGGTGTTAAATAGCTCCTTTTCAAACTGGCAACGTGTCACAAGTGGGGTCCCCCAGGGATTGGTACTGGACCCAATGCTGTTTTATATCTTCATAAGTGATCTGGATGATGGGATCAAGGGTATCCTGGTGAAGTTTGCTGATGATACCAAACTGAGTGAGGAAGTGGACACTTCAGAAGAGAGAGACACCCTGCAGGAAGATCTAGATAGGCGGGAAGAGTGGGCTAACAAGAACCTTATGAAGTTCAACAAGGACACGTGTAGGGTCTTGCACCTGGGAAAACAAAATCCAGGAGTGCAGCATAGGGTGGGAACCACCCAGCAGGGGAACAGCTCTGTGGGAAGGGACTGGGGGTCTTGGTGGACAACAAACTCAATATGAGTGGACAGTGTGCTGCTTCAGCAAAGGAAGTCAACAGGGTGCTGGGTTGCATCAACAAGGGCATCACCAGCAAAGATAAAGTAATTGTTCCACTCACTGCTTGTCAGGCCACACCTGGACTACTGTGTTCAGTTTTGGTCCCTGCTATACAAAAAAGATGTGGACAGGCTGTAGAGGGACCAGAGAAGGTCCACAAAGAGGATCAAAAGACTGGGAAGTCTGCTTTATGAGGAAAGGCTGAGAGAACTGGGTTTGTTCAGCCTCGACAAAAGAAAGCTTAGGGGAGACATTATCACCATGTCCTAGTATTTGAAGGGTGGATACAAAGAAGATGGAGACTCCCTTTTTACAAGCAGTCACATAGAAAATGCAAGGTGTGAGGTGTAATGGATACAAGTTACTCCTGGGGACATTCCAACTGGACATAAGAAGAAAATGTTTCACAATGAGAACAATCAGCCATTGGAATAATATCCCCTTGTAAGCGGTGGATTCCCCATCATTGACCATTTTTAAGATTCAGTTGGACAGGGTGCTGGGCCATCTTGTCTAGACTATACCTTTGCCAAGAAAGGTTGGCCCAGATGATCCCTGAGGTCCCTTCCAACCTGGTATTCTATAATTCTATGATTCTTTGACTATCTTGTTCATTCAAACACCATGTAATTGACCTGTATGATACTTTATGAAATGCTCCTTGGTCTTGGCTGTTAAAAGCTTTGCTTTGCTTTGTGGTCATTATTTGTTCACCTATTTAGGTTCATTTAGGTTCACTTTCTTCATTATTGGTGCTGATAAAAAGGGCCTGCTTAGCAAAGGGAAGAGGGTATTGTCCTTTCTTTAGCCATTTATTCTAATTGCTCTTTGCTCCTGGTGTGAATTAGACCTGTTTTCTCATGTATGGTTCTCTATCTCTCTTTCTTTTTGTTTTGTTTTGTTTTGTTTTGTTTGTTTGTGTGGTTTTTTGATGGGAGGCTCCTTCCTACCCTCTATCATGCCTAGCGTGAGACAAAGGTGAGGGTTGCTGCAGCATTCTTGAAAAATTGCTTGGCAGAAACCTGTATTTGGAGCCACTCCTACCCAGCTAGAGCAGGTAACAGCTCTGGGTATGCATCAGGTGAGAAATTGGCTCTGGTCTGTCACTACACGTTCAGCTCCTGATGGAGAACAAGCTCCAGTCAATACTTACGTAAAGAGTTCACAGCAGTTGTGGCAATAACGGAATACAGTACAAGGTTTCTTCTTCATTTCTACGGTAATTTTTTTTTCTGTGGCTAAAGAAAAGTAATAAAGTTGCTTGGTTTGTTTAATTTTACAGATCACCCTTAAAATAATAAAAACCTTCCAAACAATTGATTTAGGAGCTTCACTCTCATTAAATCTATAGGATACAGAATCAGGACACCCAGAGGTACTTAGGCTTTGAATCCCAGTGACTTGGATGAGAGAAGGTGTAGTTAAGCTACTTAAAGGCAATTTTAAGAAAGCATTTAGATGCCTAAATATGCAGATGTTTTCCTGTTGCCTTTTGCAACAAGCACTACAAAAAAGTCTTCTGCAGGATTTAATTCTCTTTGATCTGTGCATCTGAAAGTTTACTTTAAAAAATCTACTTTGACACCCTTCTGAAAATATTCCACCAAGGGAATACCAATGGACTGTAGCTTGAGACTTGTAAATACAATATGGACTTTTGGTTCCTTCTGTGAAGGTGATGGGTTTGGCCATTGTCACAAATGTATTGAGGATCTCATTCAGCCTGTCTGTTTTTGTCTTCCTAAGGTGTGCATGGTATTGTGGAGGGAACTGGATAACTGGTTACATACTGAAAGTGCATTTGTTTATACGTGTGAATGATTATTCATAGAATATTTTTGCTTCGTTGGCCAGCTCTGTCAAGTATCCACCCACCTACAATAAGCAGGCTTAGAAATGTCACAAAAATAAGGGCTCGAATGCTTAACACACTGAAGGCTTGATTCAGATCTTCTTAAATAACATTGCCATCAAAGTCAGCCAGCAAGAACATCACAAGGTTAGGTCTGATGTCAATGTAGAACACAAGAACTAAAAAACCCCAACATATTGGGTATGGAACCCACAAGAACTGTGAAAATGAAAATGTAGTACATAGCACAACTATGATTTAGAAAGTGTTTATTGTTGGTTTTGTGTCATTTCCATAGGATATCTGAAAGCACATGCATTTGGTTAGATAAAGCATTTGTAGGACTGAGAGTCTTTTCTTTAGGAGCAGTTCTGACCGTACATTTTCAGCAATTCAGTGGTAAAAGTTATTATTTTCTTCCTGCTTCTTTTGGGAAAAAGAAAATCTTCACCTTGTCTCCTATTTCAAGATCCTCTTGCTGCTACGCCTTGTAACTATCAATCTTCATTTACTTAGCTGTACAGAAAAATTAACCTTCTAGGAGGGTACTTTTTTTAAAGTGCAGCATAATTCCTTAGTACCATTGACACTTGTTTAACTGTCACTGGTTATATTGGGTGAGAAATGCTGATACTGTCTGTACTTCATCTTCATATCAATGAGAGCCTGATGATCAATTTATTTTCTTGTCAAATACATTCTTTAATGGGTTGCATTTTGTGTGGTTGACTCTGATAAAATCAATTTAATTAACTATCAGGATTTGACAGAACCCATTCAGGCAGTGTCATTCATTTCAGAAGAATAATAATTTCAATCAAAGACAAGTTGCCAACCATTCTAATGAGGTATCTCAACATTAGTAGGATTTCATGCTAATGATCAAAATGAGATATTTCAGGATTTCTAACAAATTATGATTATAAACCAGATATTGCATTAATACCAGAGTACACTTTCACTATTTATTCACCAAACCATCAGTGTTTAAAACAAATTCTTATCAG